>ML288186.1:32374-84505 GCA_005239495.1 Nicotiana undulata
CGGCTTTTTATGGAAATCTTTTTTTTTTTTTTTTTTTTTTTTCCGATTTGCGGCGATACTTCAGGAAGTAATTCAGGCTTGTACAGAACCATCTCAGATTCATCAACCTCTTTCTCAGATAGTTCCATCATCTCCCCTACCTCTTCATTAACTCTTGCAGTCATACAAACAACACCAGTCCGAGATTCAGGAACCTTTTGTTTCTCAGATTCTTCCTCCGTTTCCCCTGCCGCCTCATCTGCAGTATCCCAATACCGTCAACATGTGCTACATCTGGTGTTAAAATTAATTTAGCAACAAACATGTAAACTTTCACACTAGAAGGTCCTTCCATAATATTGACACCTAATTGATCTGGTGCACCGAGCACAATGTTGTTACGATGATACTCACTAGTATCTCTTTGAGAATGTGGAACATCTTTGCATTCACTTCCACCGACCTATTTTTTTTTTAAAAACAATCGAATTATAAAAAAAACAAAGAAAAGAAACCTTATAACCATATCAAAAACAACTAAACACACCTTACAACCATCCATATCAACATCTTCATTGCCACCAAACTCCATATTGCAAAATCATTATTGTCTTGACGACCACTGGAGTCTTCCTCTAGATGTGCACCATATTTGACTTCGCTTGCACCAAGCTATTTAAAAAAAAAGGATACAGTAAGTTAACTAAAAAATAAAAAGAAATGCACAATGGAAAAAAAAAACACATACCTTGGAATTTCTCAACTCAAAATCTTCCTTGAATTTATCAGAAACATATTCCATGAAGGAATTTAACTGCTTATGGAGCTACAAGATGAAACAAATAAAAAAGATAATATACTTTGAATATACAATTTGAAAAATATTTTCAAAAAAAATATATAAAAAAGACCAATACAAACTTGTTTTCAGATCAACTTTCAACTTCTGCAACTCACGGTCATAATCAACAGGTTGGACACTTGGCGCCTTTTTGGGTGGGACATGCTCCTTAATCTATTTCGGGAGTGGCGTGAAAAAATCATCGCTATCATCAATAGAAAGTTTTTCCATGTTACGTGATGTCAAATATTTCTGATACTCATCGGTAACTTCAACGGGCAAAGTAAATCTCCTTAGCTCTTCAGTTGTCGGAGAAATATTTTTAAACTGCAAATGTAACCAAAAGTGCTTCAATCCTAAATATATCAAAGATGTATAAAAACTGTATGTTGATGTATCATAATGAATTACAGTGTATTATAAATGTATATCCCATCAAGACATAAAAGATGGTACCTTATTCCCTGTGCTGTTGAAGAAACCAGTAGAGAAGTCCTCACGCGTTGTCATATCTGTCATTTCCCAATTCAATATGCATGGTGTATGATCTCCAACGCGAACAGCAAACTTTTAATCAAATACAGTGCAACATTCATAGAACCACACTTGTAGTTCAAGAGGAAATCCACCAATCCTATAAAACTCAGACTTTCCCCCCTCACTGACTTCATTAAAGCTCGGAACGCAATCTTACCCCAAGGAAACGACACATCCTCACTACTCTCGACAAGATAGAAATCACCTTTACTTATAAATGTCTTCTGAGCCTGAGTGGACATTAGAAATGTGTTTATGAAAAAAATGATTGCAATCTTAACTGCATCTTCATCAGATTGCCATTTTTTTCTCAAAACAATCAATAAGCGACTTCTTTGACACCGCTTCAAAACCAGAAAAATAAGTATCCACCAACCTATTGGGTCCACTGAATTTACCCTCAACGTGTTCATTACCACAACAGTTTAAACCACTTATAACACAAATTCTCGAAGACCAAAACATAAAACACATTCATCATTCAATTTCACATAAAATTGATCACACTTATCCTGAACAACCTCCCTAAAAATTAAAGAACGAATAAGTTGTGCCTAGATAACAATTCGAGATAAATCAAGAAAATACCCAAAACAGCTTTCCTAAACATCCGAAGCTGGACATCAGTCAACTTTGACTGTAAAATTGATACGATGTCCACATTAGTGTATGATGACCAATGAGCAACAAGAAAAGGCTCTCCAACTGGAATATAAAGCTTCCAAGGCTACAAATACATGACACGAATTAAAAACAAACAAATACAAACTAAATCCAATTTTAAAAGAAGATTCAACAATAGAATAAATTATAACTGAAATTGTATGTACTTTACAAACACTGTCAGGAATTTTAACCTTTTCTGCCTTCTGAACCTTACTTTGTTTTGGTTTGACACCCAAATTCACTTTGTCCTCCACGACACGTTTTCTCTTACCTCAATCAACATCCACTATAACCCTTTTGCTCTTCTTTTTCTCAGATTGTCCAACAACATCCTTTCGAGATTCGAACACTTTAACATTGTCGGAACGATTTTGTCTTCGTATATTTCGTTCATCAATCGATTTCTCAACTAAAATCAGGGTTAAATGAGGATATAAACTCATCGACCTAGTTTCTGTTCTCATGTTGCTCGATTTCTCAATAGAAACCGACTTTGAATAAGGTGATGAACTCATCGAACGAGTTTCTCTTCTCATATTGCTCTGTTTCACAATTGAAACTCGATTCAATGAGAAAAGTTTTTAAAAAAAAATATACGAACAAAAGGTTACAGAAATTTGTGAAAAAGTTAATACAAAAACTCGACCAAAACTTACAAAATAGTCTATAACAGATACACACGATGAGCTCTAACTAAACAATTCAGTCGCAAACGCCTAAAGAAAAGCAACATCGATTCTACAAAAACACATGCAATCCGAAAAATATATTAAACAAGAGGTTTTCTACTCCAAATTACCTGGAATCAGACGAAAATAAACGCAAATGTATCTTGTTTTGTCGTCAATTTCAGCAATTTTGGTTCAATTTAGAAATAAATCGTAGAGAGAGAGAGAGAGAGAGAGAGAGAGAGAGAGAGAGAGAGAAAGAGAACTCGATGTTGTATACAAAAATAACGGTACAAAAATTTGACATTAATTGAAACTATTTGGGCCAAAAATGACATTTGGACCCTTTTTAATAGATATTTTGTTTTGGGCTATTTTTTGTTAGGAAAGTTTGTAGAGTGACAATTCGGGTAATTTTTCCTTACAAAAATTACTTTAAATGAAACGGAAGAAGTATTCTTAATTTGTTGCATTCAGAGTCCGAGAAGAGTGAGGGCATTATACGTGGCATTGGTACGATAAGCAAGCAGAGGCCCAAATACCTTATCTGAAGGTAAATATTGCACAGGCTAGCCAATTTTTAGATTAATAATTGAAAAATAGTCAGTGTTTATAAAATAATTTAACAATAGCCACTATTTTTCCGCAACACGAAAAGTTCCAGCATAATATATTGGAGATTGGAGCACCTGTGTTTGAATTTTCAGCATATTATGTTGGACCAGTATATTATACGGTAACTCCTAGAAGTCTAGTATATTATGCTGACAGTCTAGTATATTATGTTGGAAGTGTAGTATATTATATTGGAACTCCAGTATATTATGTTGGAATGTTTTTCAGATTTTAAGTGTTTCCGTTCAAATTTATCTTTACATGATAAGTGACTAACTACTTTTGAATTGTTGCTATTTTTAAATTATCACTTGTAAATTTGGTTATTTTTGAATTTCACCCTATCCGAAGTCCTATGCACAAGTAGCGTCTATAGAGAATTAGAGATCGAACTCATGACCTCTTATATGTCAAAAGACCATAAAACTAATGGACCAAAGTTTTCGATGTTAGTTAAGGTTAAAAAATGCAACTATTTATTTAATGAAATTATTATAGATCTATCTGGGGAAAAAATTATCAAAGAAAATTGTAATAATGTACTTGAATTGATTTTTATTGATATTAGTCGAAACATGTATTCTTAATGTGAGTGTTTTATAAGAATTTTTTCACTTCTTAAAATGTGGTCTATCACTTTTATGTGAGTAATTCTTCCTCGCTTTTTTCATGTTCATCAATTAAATCTTCATCCTCATATATCATGGATGTCCCTTCCCTATAATCATTTAGGCTTCCTCTAAAAATAGAAAGATTCTTCATATAGGCATTCGCTAACCTGTAATTCACCTGCCAATTCATCATCAACAACTTTTTAACACTTGAAATATCATTCTGGTATGCTATAATCAATGAATCCTTGACTTCATCTCTATCCAAGAAATTGTTTTTATCACTATCCGTCATGCGAATTTATTCTTGCGCAAAGTATAAGGTGCATAACACTGTGGTTTCACATTTTGTGCAATGATAAATGGATCATAGAGTCCATAGCTCCTCGTGCACGTTATTTTAACTATTGTTTTACTGAGAATGCGTATGTGTACCTCTATTAGGTGTTGGATCATACTACTTACACTAAAAGCATGTCAACTTTTTCTTCAGCCAACCATCACTATACTCGAGTTCTATAATCTCCTGAAGCGCACCATATAATTAACATACTCATTATCTTTCACACATACCCCACTATTATTGATATTTTTACCCTTAGATCATCTTTCTGCATGAAACTTGTACTCATTGACGGATTTGTACTTAGACATCATTCTATTCTAAGGTCAGGTTCCTAAGCTATACACGCAAAAATATATCATTTACACCAATATTTGAATTATGAGCCTATAGAGGATAAAAAGACATTAAATTTTAGAAAAAGTTATTGCGAAAGAATTTTGTCGAAGTGGGGGATCGAGCTTTCTGTCATGACTTGGAATTTCCAACATCGGGACCGTGATGGTGCCTAACATCCACTTGCCAGGCAAGCCGACGTTAATAAAGTATTTAACCAAATTTTAACAGTTACTATAAAGTAATGACATTTAACAAGAAATAAACTCAGTATTTAGCGCAGTGAGAATAAAAGTAACGCGAAGCTAACTACTCCCAAGAATCAGAAGTCACAAGTACATGGGAAACTAGATCTACAAGTATAGTATGAAATAACTAGTCGAATGAGATAACAGTAAAGATCTGAATTGGAAAGGGGACATCAAGATCTGCGAACATTGGCAGCTCTACCTCAAGTCTCCGAAGCAAGTATGATCCGAGCAGACGCACCTCTAAACACTACTGGGAAAAATAATAGTATTTGCACAAGAAGTGAAGAAGTGTAACATGATTACAACCGACCCAACGTACTCCGTAAGTGTCGAGCCTAACCTCGACAAGGTAGTGACGAGTTGTGACGAGACACCTACATAAAATCTTTTTTTTTGTGTGTATATATATATATATATATATATATATATATATATATATATAAAGCAACAAAATAACAAGTAGAACGATAAGATATTAATTGAGAGGGGACATGCGAAACGGGTAATATCATGAAAATGGCAAGTACGAAATCACCAAATAGCATCATCCGAAATAAGCAATGGTGTAACCAAGTAATTCACCAAAATCTGAAATCAAATAAGGTAACGAAATAAATATGGCACGTCATAACCCTTCGTTACTCTCGTCCTCACCATGTAATATCATAATAAAAAGGCATTGCATCACCCTTCGTGCTTTAATCCCCACAACCTATCGATATATGATGAGGTACGACATTACCCTTCGTGCTTTTCACTCTTCCTCACAAATCAACAATCCAAATCCAAATAATAAATGCAAGGAGGAAAATAATTTCACTTCAATTATAGTGCCAAAATATCAAACTCAACTTTAAAAAATTCCCAACACCTTCAAAATAAACAATAAATATGAGACGAATAACTAAATAGTAATAGAACCTACAAATGGAGAACAAAGTCAAATAAACAACTTACAACACAGAAACAATTCTCACTCGGATGCTTTAACCCAATAAGAACGCATATGTTCTCATCACCTCACATATACATCATTTTCACATATAATTACGTAGCAAATAAACCAACAAGTCCTAATCTCCCAAGTCAAAGTTAACCACGACACTTACCTCACTCCGCAACCAAGCAATCAACCAACCACGGCCTTGCGTTTTGAACAAGCTCTTAAACTAACCAAATATAACCAATTATCGTTCAAAAAATTCAAACTAAGTTTTAGAAACTACTCACGAGTGAAAAAGATCCAGTCTTTATGATTTTGGAAAAAGTCAACAAAAGCTAACCCTTGGTCTGCTTGGTCAAACTCAAGATTCGGACCAAAATCAATTACCCATTCACCCCAAGCCTGATTATGTGATTACTTTCCAAATCCGACCACAATTTGAGGTCTAAATCTCAATTTTACAAAATTCTCCTACCCAAATCCCTAATTTCTACCATGCAAATCCTAGATTGAATGTTAAAAACACATGAAAAGTAATAGGTAATTAAAAAGAAATAGATTAAAGTTGCTTACCAATGATTAAGGAAAGAAAATTCTCTTGAAAAATTGCCTCTAAGTCCCGATTTTCCCCTCTTTTACTCAGCTGCGAATGTCGCAACTGCGAAGTCTTTTTCGCATTTGCGAGCATCGTAAATGCAAGACAAAGATAAAAAATGTGAATCCTGCCTCAGAATCCCAAAAGTCGCTAATGCGACAAAAAGTTCGCAATTGTGAATCCCCCCTTTGCGAATGTGGACACATCCTTCGTAAATGTGACGCTTACCCCTCAGAACACTGAGTAGCAAATGTGACTCTAAGATTGCAAATGCGCCCTCTGATTGTTTGCAAATGCGAATTTATTTCTCGTAATTGTGAGATCAACCAGCCCAGGCCCTCACTCACAAATATGATGTCTTTATCGAAAAACCGACTATCACATTTGCTAGACAGACCTTGTAAATGCAATATCTACAAACTACACCAACAACAAAAATGCACCAACTATTCAAACTTCAACCAAACAAATCTGAAACGCGTCCGAAACTCACTCGAGCCCCTAACCAAATATGTACACAATCATAATAACATCATATGAACTCGCTCGGGCAAACAAATCACCAAAATAACATCAAAAAGTACAAATGGAACATGAAAACGAAAAAAATTCAAAGGGAAACTCAAGAACAACTAGAATCACAACTAAGCGTCCGAATCATGTCAAACCAACTCTGTTTGACACCAAATTTTGCAGACAAGTTTGAAATAGCAAAATTAACTTATACCAAGTCCGGAACCAAAATCTAAACCCGGTAGCCATAAAATCAAGCTATAGTCAAACCTTCAAGTTACTAGTTTTCTACAAAATGAGCCAAATCAAGTTAGGAACTTTCGAATTCAGCTAAGGAGATACGCCCATGTCCAAAATCACGTTATGGACCCACCGATTGTCAAAATACTGATATGAGGTCATTTACCAAGAATGTTGACATTGATCAACTTTAGCCTTATTTTTAGTCAAAATTTTTGCTTTTACAAAACTTCATATAGAAGCTTTTCGAAAAGCGACACGACCACGCACACAAACCAAGAAA
The DNA here is from genome assembly GCA_005239495.1 of Nicotiana undulata. Classification (NCBI taxonomy): domain Eukaryota; kingdom Viridiplantae; phylum Streptophyta; class Magnoliopsida; order Solanales; family Solanaceae; genus Nicotiana; species Nicotiana undulata. Next base: position 39,796 of record ML288186.1, read on the forward strand.
CGTCAAATGAAGCTACAGGAGGTGCCGAAATTCAAAATTAAGGACTAATACACGATACGACCTATCATGTCATCGCATTCTCCACCTCTAAAAGAAACGTTCCTTCTCGAACGATCATAGAATAGTACCAAAATTGGTGAAAAGGTGTGAGTATCTACTCCACATATCGGACTCGGGCTACCACGTAGCTGCCTCGATCGGTTGACCTCTCCATTGCACTTTCACTGAAGGAAAACTATTAGACCTCAACTGTAGAACCTGCTGGACTGGAATAGCCACCAGATCCTCATTTTATGCTAAATTCTCATCAAGCTGAACCGTGCTGAAGTTCAAAACATGCGAGTTGTCCTCATGATACTTTTGAAGCTTGAAAACATAGAATACCGGATGTATTGCAGATAGACTAGGAGGCAATGCAAGCTTGTAGGAAACCTCCCCAACTCTATCTAAAATCTCAAATGGCCTAATATACCCAGGGATCAACTTTCCCTTCCTCCCAAACCGCATGACGCCCTTCATAGGCAAAACTCTAAGAAATACCCTCTTTGCCGCCATATAAGCTACACCCTGAACCTTCCGGTCCGCATGACTCTTCTGCCTAGACTGAGACGTACCAAGTTGATCCTGAATCAACTTAACCTTTTCCATAGCATCACATACTAAATTGGTGCCCAACAACCTAGCCTCTCTAGACTCAAACCAACCAATCGGCGAACGACATCGCTTCCCATATAAGGCCTCATACGACGACATCTGAATACTCGATTGGTAGTTGTTATTGTAGGCGAACTCTGCAACATGTAAGAACTGGTCCCATGAACCTCCAAAATCCATAACACAAGCATGTAATACGCCTTCTAAGATCTGACTGGTTCGCTCGGAATGTCCGTCTGTCCGAGGATGACACATTGTGGTCAGCTCAACACGCGTGCCCGACTCACATTGCATGACTCTCCAAAAATGTGATATGAACTATGTGCCCAATCAGAAATGATTGAAATGGGCACACCATGCATGTGGATAATCTCCTAAATGTAAATCTGAGCTAATCTCTCTAAAGCGGAGGTGGTTGCCACCGGAATGAAATGAGCAGACTAGTCAACTGGTCCACAATAACCCAGACTGTATCATACTTTTCAAGGTCCGTGGCAAGCCTACCACATGGTCCATAGTAATGCTCTCCGACTTCCACTCTATATCTCTAATCTTTGAGTCAATCCACCCTATTTCTAATGTTCATACTTCACCTGTGATAAATCAAGCACCGAGATACATAAGCATCAATGCCTTTCTTTCTTCTGCGCCAGCAATAATGCTATCTCAAGTCACAGTACATCTTTGTGACACCTGGGTAAATAAAATAGCGCGAATGGTGCGCCTACTTAAGAATCAAATCACTCAACCCATTAACATTTGGAACACAAATTAGGCCTTGAAGCTGCATAACCCCATCATCACTAATCAAAACATCCTTGGCACCACCCCGCTGCACCATATCCTTCAACACCAACAAGTGAGGGTCATCAAACTGGCGAGCCTTAATACGCTCAAATAACAAAGACTGTGCCACCACACAAGCAAGAACACGACTACACTCCGAAACATCTCTCACAAACCGGTTGGCTAAAGCTTGAATATCCATGGCTAGTGGCCTCTCAGCTATCGGTAAATATGTCAAACTACACATACTCTCCGCCTTTCTACTCAATGCATCAGCCACCACGTTAGGATTCCCCGGATGATACGATATGGTGATATAGTAGTATTTTAACAACTCTAATCTTCTCCACTGCTGCAAATTAAGATAATGCACAAATGTTGTAGACTTTGATGGTCCGTATTGACTCACCATGAACGTCGTACAAATAATGCCTCTAAATCTTCAACGCGTGAACAATGGTTTCCAACTCTAAGTCATGAACTAGGTAATTCTTCTCATGAACCTTCAACTGCCGATATGTGTATGAAATCACCCTGCCATCCTGCATCAATACAGCACCAAGCCCAATACGCGATGCATCATAATACACAGTGTAAGATCCCGAACATATAGGCAGCACCAACACTGGGGCCATAGTCAAATTAGACTTGAGCTTCTGAAAGCTTAACTCACACTCATCGGACCATCTGAAAAGGGCACCCTTCTGGGTAAATCTAGTCAATGGGGTTGCGATAGATGAAAATCCCTTCATGAACCGGCTATAGTAACCCGCCAAACCTAGGAAGTTCCGAATCTCTGTAGCTGAAGTGCGTCTAGGCCAGTTCTAAACTACCTCAATCTTCTTAGGATCGACCTTAATACCCTCAGAAGATACAACATGGCCCAAAAAGGCAACTGAGTCCAACCAGAACTCACACTTTGAAAACTTGGCATACAACTGACTATCCCTCAAGGTCTGAAGTACAATCCGAAGATGCTTCTCATGCTCCTCTTGACTGTGGGAATAAACCAAGATATCATTAATGAAAATGATCACAAAAGAATTCAAATAGGGCTTGAATACCCGATTCATCAAATACATATATGATGTTGGGGCATTTGTCAAGGCCAATGAATTCACTAGGAACTTATAGTGACCATACCGAGTCTGAAAGGCTATCTTAGGGACATCCGATACCCTAGTATTCAACTGATGGTAGCAAGATCTCAAATCAATCTTCAAAAACACTTTGGAGCCTTGAAGATGATCAAATAAGTCATCAATCCCCGACAATAGATACTTGTTCTTGATAGTGACTTTGTTCCACTACTGATAATCAATACACATCCTCATCATTCCATCCTTCTTCTTCACAAACAATATCGGTGCGCCCCAAGGAAAGACACTAGGTATAATAAATCCCTTATCAAGCAAATCCTGCAATCGCTCCTTTAATCCTTAAACTCAAGTGGGGCCTTACGGTATGGTGGAATAGAAATGGGTTGAGTGCCCGAAGCAAGTCAATACATAAGCGAGTGGCATCCCCGACAAAATATGTAATAAACACATCTGGAATTCACGCACAACTGGTACTGAATCCATGAAAGGTTCTCCGCACTAGGATCACAGATATAGGCCAAATATGCTAGACAACCCTTCTCGACCATACGCCAAGCCTTCACATAAGAAATAAAGCTGCTAGTAGAATGGCTAGGAGCCCCTCTCCACTCTAATCGAGGCGACCCCAGCATGGCTAATGTCACCATCTTGGCGTGACAATCTAGAATAATATGATAAGGTGACAACCAATCCATGCCTAAAATAACATCAAAGTCTACCATATCAAGAAGCATAAGATCTATACTAGTCTTAAGGCACCCGATAGAAACCACACAAGAACGATAGGATGATACGTATGAATAAGTATATCCCGGATCAAATAGAAGTGAGGCATCGCTATAGAAAACCAGGATAATACATGTGATGACGGAGATGAATCTACTTGGGGTCTAGCTGGGAATGCATAAAAATAGGGATGGATCCCACCATCTAGCCTTCACCCCTCGAGAGACCTCTAACGGTCTGACCACCATCTCTAGCCGCCTGCCTCCACCTTTAGCAGTCTGACCCCCGTCTCTAACTAGCTGACCGGGCGGTGAAGCAACCAGTGCCAAAACCATGGCATGAGAACTCTGTTGTGGCATGCTACGCTGTGACCTAGGGAAAAATCTAGCAACGTGCCTTGGATCTCCACATGTATAGCAAGCCCTCGACTGTTGAATCTGAAGCTGAAGCTGACCTTGACGCCCCGATACTCATTGTGATAGCTCTATATTGGTGGTGCACTAATGTGATATGAAGGTGCACTGTAGGCTAGCTGCTTCATACAATACCCATATGAACCACAGCTTCCTGAAGCATTGTGGGATGCATGGAGAGCTGACTAAATCGACTTGGGAGGATAACCACTACCAAACAAACCTCTGACTCTAGATGAGGCACCACTGAAACCACCGAAATGATGAGGCCTCTTCTCATGTATCGCCCCTATCCTGACCACGAACTATCTCGATCCGTCTAGCATTCTCTACGGCTCTTTGGAAAGAAATATAATCTTCGGTCTCCCTGGCCATCGGGCTAATACTGAAAGTAAGTCCATCAATGAGCCTCCTCACTCTCTCCCTCTCAGTAAAGAGTAAGATAACTACATGGCGATCTAGGTCCACAAATTGGGTTATATACTGGGTAATACTCATTCTAGCCTGCTGAAGGCGCTCAAACTGCCCACGGTACTCCTTTCTCACAGTGAAAGGAATACAATTCTCCAGAAAATTTTGCAAAAATTGATCCCAATTAAGAGGGGGGGGGGGGAACCTGATGATCTACCTCGCTCATAATCCTGCGACCACCTCTTGGCAGAACCGGTCATCTGAAACACTACAAAGTCTACTCCATTGGACTTAACAATACCCTCGTTGTGCAACACCTCGTAGTAATGGTCTAAATAATCATGCAGGTCCTCAGAAGGTGCACCACTGAAATGAATAGGGAAGATCTTTGTGAACTTATCTAACCTCATCAATCTCTCAGAAGACATTGTGGTCCTCTCCCCAATCTGTGTAGAAACAATAGGCTAAACTACCCTAGCTGGAGGAACTGCTAGAGTATGATATTTGGGAGCCATCTGCTCCGGAGTGTGAGTAGCGGGAGTCAGTGCTCCTCCCCCAGCCTAAGAGATAGGTGGTGCCACTAGAAATGCACCAGTCTGAGCCACTTCTATATGGCCCACCAAGCGGACTAGAGCGTCCTGGAGCACGAGTCTGACTGGTGTGGTCTGAACTGGGATATTCTCCTCATGACCAATCTGAGGCTCCACAGTGGGTGCTGCCGCATGCGTAGGCTGAGCTTTGCCCCTACCTCGGCCTCTACCCCTGGTAGTGGATGGAACAAGGGGGGTCTGGCTCCTGCCCTGCTGTAGATGTTATGAGTATTCTCACCATCTGTGAGATAGCATGATGATAGGCTATAATTACGTATTTTAGTCGCTTATTACACTCTAGTTTACTGCACTTTAATTGAGTTTGAGTTTTAATCGCTAGTGTTTTGCACTAACCATGTGTTTTATGCTTTGTAGGAGTGATTACGAGCTATATTGATGTTATGGAATGAATTTAAGTGATTTGGAGCTTTGAAGTCTGAGTAAAAGCTCAAGTAATTAAGCCGGGATCGTGTTCGGGGGTCAAATTTGATAGTTCAGAACAAACGAAGACTCGAGGAGGTATATTGCGCACTGTCTAGTAAAATGGACATAACCTTTTGCTCCGAACTCCATTTGAGCTATATAATATATGGTTGGAAAGCTAACCCAAAGGTATACAACTTTTATGTTTTACGTTTTCCCAAATTCAAAAGGAAACATGGTGACAAATGCAGTCGAAATCACGACAGCGGACCTGACGCGGACTGGGGCAGAATACTTGTCGATGTGCGCGGACACTAGCGCGACCACTAGCGCGACCGCGCTAGTCCAGACCTGGAAAATCATCCTTTTTCGCTTAGGAGAAGGTATAATTGTTTGGGCCCTACCCTACTTGGTATATATATTATTTTTAGAGATTGGACATATTTTGGACATAGATTCGACCTAAGGAGGCAGAGACACAATAGGAGCAAGGCGGAGAATTCTTCTACGAGTTTTTTCTTCCTCTTCTTATTTTTCATTGTTGATTATGATTTTTAGTATTGTAATTTTACATACTATTATGAATAGATAATCTGTTATCTAGGGTTTTGATGGAACCTTTTGTAGGATAAATTCTTGTTATGTTTTTGTATAATTGAGCCGTAGTATTTTCTTTATTTGTTTAACTAAGTTATTGTTGTAGTTGATTGAAGGGCCCTCAATTAGATGTGCCTATTTAGTGTGTATCTGCTCAAGAGAGAGTACATGTTTAGCTAGTTTTTGAACAACATCACTCCTAAAGTATAGGAGAGATCCATAACCGAGGGTTTAAATGTTGGATTAGAGATAACGATACCTTGGGTGCAATCTAAAGTGAATTGTAATAAAAGTCAGCTAGTGTAGCTCGAGAGAGTGCGTCTAGTAAATTATCGTAATTAATCGAGAGAGAATTACAGTAACATGAGTGTTCATGATTGATAGAGAATACTTAGGTGAAATTATAGAAGACATAGCGGGAAGGATTCCGACAATTGGGAAAATCATAACTCTAGACCTCCTTAATCTTTTCTTCAATCCGTAGTATCTTTAGTGTTAATTTATTATTTTAATTTGTTAGTTAGTTAGTTAAACACTAGAATATTAATATCTATAAGTTAGGAATTGTTCAAGCTTGTATTCTTGGTGATAGTGAACAACTGTAGCTAAGCCTTAGTTCTCTGTAGAATCCGACTCCGGACTTGTAAACCGGATTATATTTGCAACGACCTCTTAGTCCTTTTTTATAAGGCATAGTTGGGCGTGATCATAGCACGAATGGATTTATTCAAACATCAATGATAGAATAAAATCACACGATAGGGAAAGAAAGAAGTGAAACTATCCTAAAGCTCCATAGCCTCTAGAAGATAAGTACAGACGTCTAACCGATCCTCCAAACTCTACTAAGCTTGCTCATGACTCGTGAGACCTAAGCAACCTAGTGTTCTGGTACCAACTTGTCACGATCCGGAATTCCCAACCTCGGGACCGTGATGACGCGTAACATCCACTTGCTACGCAAGCCGACATTAATAAAGTATTTAACCAATTTTTAACAATTACTATAAAGTAATGACATTTAACGAGAAATAAACTCAGAATTTAACGCAGTGAGAATAAAATTGACGCATGCTAACTACTCCTAGAAATCCCGAGTCACAAGTACACAAGAAACTAGAAGTCCACAAGTATAGTATGAAATAAATACAACTATTTGAATGAAATAAACAGCAAAGATAGGAAGTGCAAAGGGGACTTCAAGGTCCGCGAACACCAGCAACTCTACCTCAAGTCTTTAAAGCAGGTACAATTCGAGTAGACGCACCTTTAAACACCGTTGGGACCAATACTAGTATCTGCACAAAAATTGCACTAGTGTAGCATGAGTACAACCCACCCAATGTACTCCGTAAGTGTCGAGACTAACCTCGACGAGGTAGTATCGAGGATATAACAATCTTATACATATATATATACATATATATATATATATATATATATATATATATATATATATATATATATATATATATATATATATATATATATATATATATATATATATAAAGCAACAAAATAACAAGTAGAACGATAAGATATTAACTGGGAGGGGACATGCGAAAGGAGTAATATCATGAAAACGACAAGTACGAAATCACCAAATAGCATCTTTCGAAATATGAAACAGTGTAACCAAGTAAATCACCAAAATCGGAAATCAAATAAGGCAATGAAATAAAGATGGCACATCATCACCCTTCGTGCTTTTACTTTCGTACTCACCATGTAATATCATAATAAAATGGTACGGCATCACCCTTCGTGCTTTTAATCTCTGGCACGGCCTCACCCTTCGTGTTTTAATACTCACGACCTCTCGATATATGATAATGAATTTAAATAAGGTACAACATCGACCTTCGTGCTTTTCACCCTTCCTCACCAATCAACAACACAAATCCAAATAATAAATGCAAAGTGGGAAACAATTTCGCTCCAATTATAGTGCCATGATATCAAACTCAACTTTCAAAAAATTTCCAACATCTTCAAAATAAATAATAATTATGAGATGAATAATTAAATGTAATAATCTAACCTAAGCATGGAAAACAAGGTTAAATAAACAACTTAGAATAAAAAACAATTCTCACCCACATGCTTTAACCAATAACAATACATATGTACTCGTTACCTCACATATACGTCATTCTCACACATAATTAACATAGAGAATAAACCAACAACTCATCATCCCTCAAGTCAAGGTTAACCATGACACATATCTTACTATGCAACCAAGCAATCAATCAACCACGACCTTGCCTTTTGAACAAGCCTCCAAACCAACCAAATCTAACCAATTATCGACCAAATAATTCAAAATAAGATTTAGAAACTATCCTGAGTGAAAAAGATTCAATCTTTAATGATTTTGAAAAAATCAACAAAAGTCAACTCGGGCACGCTTGGTCAAAACCCGAGATTTGGATCAAAACCCAATTGCTCATTCACCTCCGAACTCGGTTATGTGATTATTTTTAAAATCCAACCTTAATTTGAGGTCTAAATCTCAATTTTACATAACCTCAATTTCTACCCAAATCCCTAATTTCTACCATGAAAATCCGAGATTTGATATTGAAAACACATTAAACGCAATGGGTAATTGAAAAGAAATGGATTAAAGTTGCTTACCAATGGTTTTGGGAAGAGAAGTCTCTTGAAAAATCGCCTCTAGAGTGTTTAGGGTTGAGAAATGGTATAAGATGAACTAAGTCTGATTTTCTCCTCTTTTACGAAGCTGCGGATGGCGCAATTGAAAAGTCTTGTTCGCAATTGCGAATGTGAACCCAGCCTCAGAAGCCCAAAATTCGCAAATGCAATAAAAAGTTTGAAATAGCGAACTGTCCCCCCTTCGCAAATGCGAAGCTCACCCCTCAGAACACTAAGTCGCAAATGCGACTCAGAGATCCACAAATGCGAACTCTAATTGTTGGCAAATGCGAACTTATTCCTCGCAAATGCGAGATCATCCCGCCCGGCCCCCTGATCACAAATGTGATGTCTTGATCGCAAAAGCAAGGCTCGCATTAACGAGCCAAACCTCGCGAATGCAAGATCTGCAGACTACACTAGCAACAGAAATGCACCAACAATTCAAACTTTGACCAAACTCATCTGAAACGCGTCCGAAACTCACCCGAGCCCCTCAGAGTCCAAACCAAATATGCACACAAGCATAATAACATCGTATGAACTCGCTCCCATGATCAAATCACCAAAATGATATCTAAAACTACCCATTGAAAATCATAATGAATGAAATTGCGAAGAGAAACTCAAGAACAACTAGAATCGCAACTAAGCGTCCGAATCATGCCAAACTAACTCCGTTTCACATCAAATTTTGCAGCTAAATTTCAAATAGCAAAATAGACCTATACCAAGTCCCTGAACCAAAATCTTAACCCGATAGCCATAAAGTCAACCTATGGTCAAACCTAGGAATTTTTTAAAACCTTCAAGTTACTAAATTTCGGCAAAATAAGTCAAATCAAGTTAGGGACTTCCAAATTCCATTCCCCGCATACTTCCAAGTCCAAAATCACGATACAGACCCACTAGGGTCGTCAAAATACCGATCCGGGATCGTTTAATAAGAATGTTGATCGTGGTTAACTCTTGCCACATATTTTGTCAAAATTTCCATTTCAATCAAAATTTCATATAGAAGTTTTTTTAAAAGCGACACGGACCACGCACGTAAACCAAGAAATATCAAATGAAGCTATGGGAGGTCTTGGAATGCATAATTAATGCTAATACTCGAAACGACCTATCGGGTCATCATATTTTCCTATTAAAAGTTGTTAGGTCAATCTATTAAGTAGATTAGTTTGATCAACAAGACCCATCTCCATAGCATTGGAATCAATATGCTCCTCGAAAAGGCAGTCACAAGAAGAAATTCCCTACCAAACTTTGATTTCATGTTTCTGTAAAATATATACACGATATGTATAAATTATTATTTTTAAATAAGAAAAAATCACGTTTTTTTTATGTAAGCTTCCCAGTAGACCTGGGGGTGTTGTATTAGCCAAAAATAGAGTTTGAATATACAACACTAGGGTAGAGATAACCCTTCAAAAAATATGAGGAATCAACGATTAACAACTAGTTCGCCGCCTCAATAAAAAAACTTGCTAACTAACAAAGAAATTAGCCTTATCATATCTATTTCTTATACAAGGATACTGAAGTTTGTCCAGCAAAAAAATGCCTTTAGCTAGGCCTGGAAGCTGCTGCCCAGATACGAAAAATGCAGGTTGTTGCTGATCTGCAGCCCGTTTTGTCAAGTTGTCTGCCAATTGGTTCGCCTCACGGTAGAAATGTTTGAGTTGGATACTGATTCTGCTGATAATGTATTGTATCTTATTCAAAATATGATTAAGATTATAACTTTTGGCTCCCTCTTTTTGAAGAGTCTCTATAATGTATAGCGAGTCCAATTCAAGAATCACTCGACTATACCCATTTTGAATGCACCAATTGAGACCAAAAAGTGCTGCCTGGGCCTCTGCTATATTGTGGTTTTGAGCAGTCACTGGAGTAGAAAAAGCCATGATAATATTTCCATCCTCATCTTTAACCACACCTCCTAGGCCTGCCTTTCCTTCCCTTTGGATGAAGCTCCCATCAGTATTTAGTTTAACCCAATTTCTTTCTGGTTTGGACCAACGCACAACAATACTTTTATACCCAAATTGTAGCCTAGTGAGAGTATCACACATGGGAGCTTTAGGCCACTTGTTGGGTATTCTTTGTTGACTTCCATTACTATGGTCCATGTTATTTGTTGCTCAAGCCTGTACTTGTTAAAAAGTTTTGTTCTCCATACCTGCAGGCACAAAATTCCTTCCAAAGAAACCAACAAATAATAATTGGAGAAATATTTAAAACTAGCTTATGCACTTCACTGGATGCCTTTGATGTCCACCATTGGTTAATGATATATCTAATAGAGTATGGGTGGAAGTGTATGCCAAAGGGATTTCCAAAGAGAATCCATATGTAACTAGCACTTTGGCTCTCCACAAAAACATGATTAATATTATTGGAATTCAGATTTGTATAGCAGTTACATCTGTAAACTATTTGTCTACCAAATTTAGCAATCACCTCATCAAAAGGTAGCTTATTTTTCCATAGCCTCCACATAAAAAAGGACATCTTAACAGGAATAGCAGAGTTCCACATTTTATCAAAGAATTGAACTTTTGGATTAGAATTTCTTACCAGATTCCACGCGCTTTTGTTTGTGAACTTGCCATTCTCCGAAAGAGCCCAATTTTTTTTTATCATCTTTGTTTTGATTGCCAACCGGAATATTTTGGATTTGATGAACCAGATGATCTGGAAGGAGCTCCTTTAATTTGTTGATATTCCATTGACCATCAGTGATAAAATTCTTTACCAATAAGTTAGAGTTTTTTGAATTATCAGGGAAATGTTTTGCCAAAGGTTCTAAAAGGGACCAATTGTCCCACCAAAAGTCACTAGAACCAGGATTAACCTGCCACACGATATGATTTTATGTTAGATATTAAGTAACACTTACAAAAATTTTAAACCACTCAAAAAACCTAAGACAAACAAACTCATGCCCATATGTTTCCACAAACCAATTGTCCGAGCATTAAAATGATTTAATTAATAAGTTTCATTTTGAAATACTTTAGTTAATAAGATATATTTTTTCAATGGTTCATATTTTGAAATTTTACTAAGCATTAGTAGTTATATTCTTTTAAAGTTTACAATTTATAAACATATACTTTCAAAAGTGGCATTTCATAGAAATTCTCCAAACAATGCAATTACTCATAATTAACTACTATGAATTAACTCTTCCAGAGTATACAAAATTAAGAAAATTGATTTAAATAGCATAATATTTTCTGTATAACAAGAAAAAAAGAATTAAAATATTTGGTATCTACAACAATAATGACTAAAAGATTTATGGACTTACAAGAACAATTCAACAATTTACCAACTAATTAACTAATTTTTTTTCTAGCATCCAAATCATAAATGTTTACCAAAATCCCAAAGCGAAAGCGGTTCGAGTGTAACAGTCTGGCTCGAATCAGTAGGTTGGTTTTTGGGTATCCTCACATGATGGATCCCACAAACTAAAACCCTCTTGTTTGATACTCAGAATTACTAATCCTAATCACCCTTTGTTGTGTGTGATAGTCTCCAAACACTTAATACTATACCTAGGGTTAGGGTTAGATTGCTAATGAATCGGTTTATTAACTAGTACCCTTTATGGATGTACTAGGTCCAAAAGGCTATTTTTTCCAATATTAACTAGCACTTTATGAGGCCCAAAAACCTATTTTTTCCAACACGTATAAAAGAAATTAATAAGCATCTGTATAGATTAATTGAAATTGCACTAATTTTTTCTTTTTCGCAGGAGAAGCATAACACAGTTCTTTGCGTTTAGGTTCCTACCCCTTCACATCTTTTCAGTGTCAACTTAAGTATTTGATTATCTTAAATTTCCAACTCCCAAGACTTTGCATATAGCTTCCTAATTTCGTAATTTAAATCCCCTTATTTCTTTTTCTGGAAAAGTTAACAACAATATATCCTGTAAAAGTCCACTAGTGGGGTATGGGGAAAGTAGAGTGTACGCAGACCTTACCCCTACACCAAAAGGATAGAGAGGCTATTTCCAGGAGACTCTCGGCTCAACAAAATAGACAATAATATCAGAAGAGAAACAAGAGAAAAGACATGTAACAACAAAAGATGCCATAAAGAAAATAACAACAACGAAGAAGTGAAAGGACAATGACACAAGACTAGGCAAAACAACAATGTGAACACAACATAGATCGCTAACAAACCTACACGAAACTCTATTGGACTACCCAGTACAAAGAGGGAAGACCTCTCGACTACGCCCTAGCCTACCACCCTAATACTCGACCTCCACATGTTCCTATCAAGAGCCATGTCCTCGAAAATCTGAAGCCGCTCCATGTCCCGCCTGATCACCTCGCCCCAATACTTCTTAGGCGGCCCTCTGCCTCTTCTCGTACCTGCCAAAGCCAACCGCTCACACCTCCTAACCGGTGCATCTAGGCTTCTCCTCCGCACGTGTCCGAACCATCTAAGCCGCGCTTACTGCATCTCATCGTCCACGGGAGCCACGCCCACCCTCTCACGAATATCTTCATTCCGAATCTTATTCAACCTAGAGGGCCCACACATCCATCTCAACATTTTCATTTCTGCTACTTTCATCTACTGGATATGTGAATTCTTGACTGGCCAACACTCAACTCCATACAACATAGCCGGTCTAACCACCGCTCTATAGAACTTACCTTTGAGTTTCGGTGGCACATTCTTGTCACACATGACTCCAGACGCTAACCTCCATTTCATCCACCCCACCCCAATACGGTTCGTAATATCCCCGTCGATCTCCCCATCTCCCTGGATAATTGACCCTAAGTACTTAAAAATTTCTCTATTGAGGATGACTTGTGAGTCAAGCGTGACTTCCACACCCGCTTCCCTCGTCACGTCGCTGAACTTACATTACACATGTTCTGTCTTAGTCCTACTCAACTTGAAACCTTTAGACTCCAAGGTCTGTCTCCATACCTCCAGTGACCCATTAACGTCGCCTCGCGTCTCGTCAATCAAAACTATATCATCAGCGAACAACGTACACCATGGCACCTCTCTTTGGATATGGTGTGTCAGTAAGTCCATCGCCAGAGCAAATAAGAACGGGCTGAGCGCAAATCCTTGGTGTAACCCCATATCCACCGGGAAAGGCTTTGAGTCACCTACCACAGTCCTAACCCGAGTCATAGCTCTATCATACATATCCTTTATCACCCTAATGTAAGTCACCGGCACACCTTTCACCTCTAGACACCTCCAAGGGACGTCCCTAGGGACCTTGTCATATGCCTTCTCTAGGGCAATAAACACCATATGCAAATCTCTCTTCCTATCCCTGTATAGTTCCACCAACCTCCTGATAAGGTGGATAGCTTCCGTAGTAGAACGACCCGCATGAACCCGAACTGGTTTTCCGATATAGACACCGCTCTTCTTATCCTCCCTTTCACTACCCGCTCCCAAACTTTCATGGTATGACTTAGTAACTTGATACCCCTATAGTTATTACAATTATGGATATCCCCTTTGTTATTGTACACCGGGACCATTGCACTCCGCCACCACTCATCATGCATCCTCTTTGTCCTGAAGATAACATTAAACAAACCAGTTAGCCACTCCATGCCTGCCCTACCTGCATATCTCCAAAACTCTACTGGAATCTCGTCTGGTCGGGTCGCTTTGCCCCGACTTATCTTACCCATCGCACCCACGACCTCCTCAACTTTAATGCGCCTACAATACCTAAAGTCTCTTTGACTCTCGGAGTGCCTCAATTGCCCTAACATGATGTTTCCATCCCCCTCTTCATTCAGAAGTTTATGAAAGTACGACTACCATCTTTGTCTAATCTTGGACTCTTCCAACAATACTCGACCGTCCTTGTATTTGATTCACCTCACTTGATCCAAGTCGCGATCCTTCTTCTCTCTCGCTTTGGCCAACCGAAATAAATTCTTGTACCCACCTTTGCCCTCAAGTTCCTTATAAAGCCGACCAAAAGCAGCAGTCTTAGCTCTATGACCGCTAATTTCGCCTCCTTCCTAGCCTCCTTATATCTTTCTTTGTTCGCTCTTCTCTGAACCTCGTCGATGCTCTCTACTAACTTAATGTAAGCCTTTTTCTTGGCTTCCACTTTACCTTGGACCACGTCATTCCACCACCAGTCGCCTTGGTGTCTGCCAGAGTAACCTTTCGAAACACCCAACACCTCTCTTGCTGCCTCCCTTATACAGTCCGCCGTCGCCGTCCACACAACGCTAGCGTCCCCCCCACTCTTTCAGGCACCCATATTCGCCATCCGCCTCTCCAACTCCTGCGCATTATTCTTAGACAAAGCTCCCCACCTGATCCTCGATTGTCCCCGTACAAACCTCTTCTTCCTCTTCATCAAGATACCGACGTCCATCACTAGGAGCCTACGTTGAGTTGCGAGGTTCTCACTCGCGATCACCTTGCAATCCTCGCACAACCCTCTATCACACCTCTTGAGGAGGAGATAGTCAATTTGAGTCTTAGCCACCATACTCCGGAAAGTATTCAAATGTTCCTCCCTCTTCGGGAACATAGAGTTCACGATCACCAACTCAAAAGCTCTAGCGAAATCCAACAACGAGGTACCACCCCCGTTCCTATCACCAAAGTCGAAGCCACGGTGCACCTCAACATAGCCACCAACAGACGACCCTATATGACCATTGAAACCCTCTCCTATGAATAGCTTCTCTGTAGGCGGAATATCCCGCACCACCTCATCTAGCGCCTCCCAAAAGCGCCTTTTAACCTCCTCGTCTAAACCCGTTTGCGGCGGGTAAGCGCTAATGACATTCAGAGTGCTCCCTCCAACTACTACCTTAATCGCCATCAATCTGTCATTCACCCCTCTAACCTCTACCACCGACTCTCTAAGATCCCTACCACCAAAATGCCCACTATGTTCTTGCCCTTCACGACTCCAGAGAACCACAATTTATACCCGTCTACATTTCTCGCCTTCGATCCTACCCACCTAGTCTCCTGCACACACGCTATATCGACCCTGCTCTTCTGGAGAATCTTCGCCAGCTCTATAGACACGATCCAATTCTTAACCTACGGGCTACTTTGTTCCCTTTAACCCATTCGGCCCCGTCCCACCCCCCGACCCTTGCCCTACCCCCTCCCCACCACCCGACCTCCCCGAAGACATGACCCTACTCTGCCATTACAAACCACAGTCTCTATACCTACACATGTCTAATATGAAAAGGAGAAAAAACATCACACAGAACAACAAAGGAAGCAAATAGTAACTACAAGCCCACTAGACTGACTAGACTAGTACGAAATACTACAACAATAAAGTAATTAACACAGGGGACGGGGAAAAAGAGGTGGGAGGTACCAATTCCCTCAAATAGAACCTGAAACTCTCGACTTGGTATACTCCTGATATAGCGGAATCCGGCATATAGCTGCTACTCTACTGCTTGTGCGCGTGCACCTCCCAAAGGTGATACCTGCAAAACACGCAAACACCCACGAAACCAAGAGAATAGAGAGAGAAAAAAACTAGAAAAATGATAGATTGGAGGATACCGATCACTGATGAACTAATTATTAATTACCGAACCGTTAATAAAACCACGATGGTTTTAAAGAATATGAACAATTTGGTTATCCAATGACAGTATCTTCTTGCAAATCTTGACTCTACCGATTTACTATTTGAGAGTGATATTTACCTTGGACAATTTTCTTACCCGGAAAGAATCAGAAATCAGAGTGTGATTTAGATCACTACTGTAATGGAATGATTAATCAGAAAAAAGATCAGCCCTCACGATAAACAATGGCGATGAATATATAAACGAGATGGTTATATGGAACGATACAACGATTGTATCAATCCCAAAAGTAGAAAAAATAAAAAGTTAAGAAACCACTAACACAGAAAGCAAACCTAATAAATGCAGTTAATACAAAAAATCGAAAGCAGCCTGCTCAAAATTAACAGCCCACACGCAAGTAAATACAAATATCTGCACAACTACATCAAAGTAGAGCAGTAAAACTATAAGTAGTTATTCGTAACAGATGGTTAATAATCTCCAAAATGAAATAAACTATATACTAGCTACTACTCTCTTTGTTCCACTCTTAGGTGACAATATTTTTTTAGTCAAAAGAATGATAGTAGCTTTCTAATTTTGGAATAACATAATTTAAAGTTTAATCTTTTTACTTTACCCAGATAATTTACAGCCACACAAATATTTTTGATTTGTTATAGACCATAAGATTCAAAAGTCTTCCTTTTTATATTTTTATCCATATCTATTGAAGCTTTGCCATATCAAGTTGAAATAAAAGAGTACAACATGTTGGTATATCGACTAATAAAATAGTGGGATATTTTTTTATAGAGTCAATATATATAAGTTTAATCCAAATAACTTATATTTCATCGCAAACATTCCAAAAATATTTTCAGATTTATTCTTTGTTTGGTAGGACATATGCTCAATGTCTTCAATGTCACTAGATTACTAACATATACAATCACAAATTGACAATGTCGCCCGATCGTTAGACTATCCGTTGAACGTTCGATGATATCTTGTTCCGACTTGAACTTTAATCACGAGATCTTCCTTGGTTCTTGCCGTATGTGTTTGACGGCGGCCCATAAGATGCTCACTTGAGACTTATCCTTCGACAGTTTTAATGTACTTAACATAATTTTCGCTTTCCCTTTCTTTTTATCATTTTCCTTAACCAAAAAACCTTATTATATTATTAGTATATGTTTTAAGGAAAATAGATTAAGTTCTAGACACTAAGTATAAAAGATATTTATACCATCATATTATCTAAAAGGTAATTGCAAGTTATTTTCTTTAGATACTAATATTAATCGGTAACCTAGAATAAATTGTCAGCAATTTATTATGAGTAACATGTTAGATTACATTAATAATATAAGAAATTATTACACTATCAATACATAAAACTTAAATAAATAAAAAAAAAATAAAGAAGGTAAAGAAAAAACTGCGCTCCAGATGGCATAAACTGCCTAGCAAATACTAACACCGGTATATACATCTGTCACTAAGCCAGATATGGTTTTACTTTATATATAGTTTGTAACGCCTCCATCATTTGCACTCATGCAAAAAAACCAGCAATTTTCTTTTTCCCATTCTTGAAAAAGAAAAGAAATCTTGAAAATACAAATATGGTGGTTTCATCTAAACCAATTCTTGAAAATTCTTCTCCTATTAAAACATGCAAACCTTATACATCTGATGATAATATTCCAGTGATAGACATGTTAGACCCTCAAGCTAAATTCCATATTACAAAAGCATGTCAAGAATTTGGATTTTTTAAGGTTGTGAATCATGATGTTCCTAAAGAAGCAATCACCAAATTAGAAGGTGAAGCTTTTAAGTTCTTTAATTTGCCGCAGTGTGAGAAGGACAAAGCTGGTCCTGCTAATCCTTTTGGTTATGGTAACAAAAGAATTGGCTCAAATGGTGATGTTGGTTGGATTGAATATCTTCTCTTTGCTACAAATTCTGAACTCATTTCAGAAAAATCCGTTGATATTCCTGGAAATTCTCACCTTTTCTGGTAAGTGCAACAAACTCTTGTTTTATGACAAAACCAATGCTAGTTTTGTCCACGGATATTGCCGTTAGCAAACCATACTCTTTTTTAGTAAAAAAATTATATTTTCAATAATTTAATTGTAAACTTATTATCATTTATCTCTAATGTGATGATTTATTGCCAAATAGAATTTTTATGCCTTATTTTTAGAGAAATTTTAAAAGTCATTTTTAAATTTGATGCACAATCAAACATCAAGGAAACGCACCATTTCTTTTATTTCTTCTCTAACGAACTTTCTTTTCCTTTGTGTTTGTATACAGGTGTGCAGTCAATGAATATGTGTCAGCAGTTAGAAATATAGCATGTCATGTGCTGGAAATGATAGCAGAAGGATTAAAAATTGAGCCAAAAAATGTGCTAAGTAAGGTGGTAAGGGATGAAAAGAGTGACTCTTGTTTTAGGCTAAATCACTATCGACCATGCACACAACTTGAAGCATTGAGTGGAGGTAGAAATTTGATTGGTTTTGGAGAGCATACAGACCCACAAGTAATATCAGTGATAAGGTCTAATAACACGACTGGTTTGCAAATCTGTCTCAGAGATGGCTCATGGGTCTCAGTCCCACCTGATCGCTACTCCTTTTTCATCATTGTTGGTGATTCCTTGCAGGTAATAAAACATTTCATGTCTATCCCCCATAAATTAATCACCAAATGTAATTTTAATAGGGGAACGCCAACGCAACTCGCATTCATTCATGCAAGGTACGAGGAAATGTCGCACGTGTGATGTAGATATATAGTCTACCCTAATACAATCGTTAATGATTGCTTTCAAGGTTCGAACTTATGACCTATAAGTCACAAAATAACTATACGTCACATGTTACAACTTACAGAGTCTAGTGGTACTAGTAGAAGTCTTTCACAATAAATATACGTTCAATTCTCACTATTTGCCGTCCTTTCCTGATACGTACAACAACAACAAACCCACTGTTTAATCGTACAAGTAGGGTATGAGGATGGTAGTATGTACACAACCTTTTTTCTACCTTATGAAGGTTAAAAGATTATTTCCGGTAGACCGTCGACTCACTATACACCATCCTTTTCTTATCCTTGTGTAATAAAAAGAATTTAAAATAAAACAATAATAAAATGTCTTAGCTTTTCAAGATTTTTTTATCCTAGAAAATGTTTCTGTTTCTTTTTCCTTTCCCCATAATTACGTGGATTTAAGCTAGCGTTCAAATATATATTTGATTATAGGGATTTCTCATTGAAATTATGGATTATTTTAACTTTTGTTTGTCTGTAATTTGATGGCAGGTAATGACTAATGGGAGATTTAGGAGTGTAAGGCACAGAGTGTTGGCAAACAGTTTGAAATCAAGATTGTCAATGATTTATTTTGGTGGACCACCTTTGAGTTCAAAAATAGCACCTTTATCTTGTTTAATGGAGGAAGGAGAAGAAAGTTTGTACAAGGAATTTACATGGGGTGAATATAAGAAATCAGCCTACTTGACAAGGTTGGGTGATTATAGGCTAGGATTGTTTGAGAAGTAAACTAAAATACGACATGGTCATAATTTGCTAATTTAGGAAAGATATTTTAGGATTTTGTCATCCAATAGACAGGTTTGGAAAGATTTTGGCCTTGGGTGGAACCCCAAAGTAGGAGAAACCAAGATTTTGTTTTGTTGTTAAATTCATCACCTACTTCTTTTTGTGTTGTGTGTGTGTTATTTGAAAAAAGATACCCCTGCATAGTATAATAAATATCATGTAATCATCACTGTCTCTTTGTATACTTGTGGTGAAAGCTTTCGTATTCTTAGCTAGTTTAATTTCTACGCATGTTCAGTAAGTCCTAACCCCAGTAGAAAGGACAAAGTGTTTGTAATAAGAGAGAAATTCTTAGGTCTGAACAGATCACCGGCTCCGAATGCCTGCAACGTGGCAAACGGGCGGGTTGAGTATGATTCGGGTCGAAACAGATAATGAAAAAATAAATAGATTATCCGACCCGACCCACATCTAACACGGGTAATAAACGGGTTAATCACAGATAAACTGAGTAATCATATTATCCATTTATGACTTCACGTTAGCCGCAAGCTCTAAAATGAATTTGCTGTCCCTTGCAACAGAAGAATATTACAGAAATAATTTTTCAATAATCGTGTTATCCATATTTTACCCGTTGGTTACTCATTTGGTTACTCATTTTTTCTAATGGATAATATAGATAATTATCCATATTCGACCCGATTTAAAAAAGACAGTTATCCAATCCATTTTTAGTGGGCTGGGTTGGAATAATTATTATTTTTAACTATCTTGTCAGGTCTACCTCCAATGATAACTTTAATTCTAATGGTTAAAAAAAAAAATCTAATGGTTCAAAAGGGTGCAACCGCTTTTTGTGACACTTCAAATGGATGTATGTAATGTATAATCTTTTTGGCATCATAGTCTTACAACATGTAAAAGTCCACAGTATATATGGCCTTGGACGCATTGACAAGTTTAAACTATTACTATTATTGGTTAACACGTTTTCAGACAAGCGACTTCCACTTGTATATATTCTTGCAGTTGTGCTCTTCCCTTCACTTGATCGAGTCGGATAGAGTTCCATGTATATGGTTTGTTAGGCACATGAAGTATAACTTAATTTTTATCTAGCCTATATATCATGCCATGCATGTTAGAATTATCTTGTAATTCTTGTGGGGTATATAATTACGTGTTGTTTAGTTTACTAAAGGCAAAATACATACGTTCCCTTTAAACTTGTCCAGAAAACAGAATTGCACACTGCAACTTTATGGACGTTTATTTACCCTCCTATTCTTGTTTGAAGTGGAACCTGAGAAACACCACTCTCGTAATGTGAGGTGCATTACACACGCGTCATGTCAGCGCCACTCTCATATCTTTTGATTTTTATTCTTTTTCGTTTTTTTAGTTTATTCATGATTCTTTTCTTTTCCTTTACTTATAATTTTTACACACTAATTGCTCCATAAAATCAACAAGCACGAAAATGCCATCCGGGAAGAAGACGAAAGCTTCCATTTTCATTTTCTTGATTTATGTTCATGTAGTTTGTTCTTGTTCTCGGTGAAATATTAAAGGATATGGTGATGCATTTTTTTCGTTTTAACTCGAATTCTAATATGGACAAATTTTGATGATTTTGCCCAATTACCATAAGATCTATAATGGGCAATCGATTTACATGTATTGTTCTCCTTCTTTGTGATACCAAATAATTATTGTATTTGGACAAGAAAAATAGAGATCATATGCTAACAAGTTGATCACGCCCAACTATGCCTCTTAAGAGGTCTAGCGTTCGTTGCAAATATATTTCGGTTAACAAGTCTGGAGTCGAATCCCACAGGGAATTAACCTACTAAGTACATCCACTAGACTCACACAAATTCAAGTAATCAATCTTCAGAAATATTAAATAACGAATTGGATGTTTACTAACTAAATACCAAGTAATGAAAATGCAGTAATTGATAACTAACGACAGACAAGTTGTAGACAAGATTCAAAATGGTCTAAGGTTATAATTTCCTCTATCGTCGGAATCCTTTCCGCTACGTTTTCTATAAATTTGCCTCAGTTTTCTCTACCGATCGTGAGTACTTTGAGTGTCGTAATTATCTTCCGAGTAACTACTATAATTTACTAGACATATTCTTCCGAACTATGCTAGCTGGAACTAAGTCACCGCTAGCTCGGATCTCACCAAGGTTTCGTTATTCCTAATCTCACATTTAAAGCCTACGTACTGATCCCTCACATACGTTAGGAGTGATGCTGTTTAACAACTACCTAAATATGTATTCTCTTCCAAGCAATACACAGTAAATAGGCACAGTCGATTGAGAGCTCTTCAATCAACCACATTATAAATATAGTTGAACAAATAGAGAAAAAGATAAGGCAAATTTATATTAACCGTAATAGCAAAATCATCCTCCAATAGGTTCCATCAGAACACTAAATTAGAAGTTTAGCTACTCATATTCATAATAACAATTTCCCAAGTATTTTGCATAAACAAATTACAAAGAAAAGATGAAGGAATGTAGAACTCGATGATTCTTTCCCCCAAAAGTTTCTCCACGTGCTATTCTTGCCTTCGGTCTCAAAAACTCCTCCAAAAATGGTGTTTAATGACTATTTATATGTGTAGGAAAAGACCTAAAAGAAATATCCCAAGTCCAAAACCAACAAGCAGATGAAATAGGCTTTTAAAATTCGGAACACCCTCGCTATAGCCCATGTGCCGCGAGCTCTACAACGTGCTCCACCTCGCCTCAGCCCTTGCGTCGCCAGCTCTACCACGAACTTGACCTCTCCTTAACCCAGGCGGAACGCGCTCCATCGCGAGCAAGATAGCTCGTCTCGCCTACTCTATCACGAGCAGTTTGGCTTGCTACGCCTGCTCACTCCTTCGTTTGCATTTTTTTCGTCCAAACTATTCGTTTTGCTCTCAATTGTACCTACACATAAAATAACTCAAATAAACATAAATATAGTGTAGTATAGCATTAAAGCACCTAAATGTAAAGTACGTAATGCACTAAAAATATATGATTATAGCCACACATCACTACTCCAGACTGAAACATTACTCGTCCTCGTGCAATCAACCTACACTTTATAGACACGACCTTTTTAAAGCAATTCTCCTAACTCATCACACCAAGATTCTTTTTAATAGACTAAGTACAAATGTGTAACATCTTCACCTCAAGATTCAACTCACAATTACCATGCATTATTCACAACTCACGCACCTACTCTAACATAGAGGTCACTTACATTACCTTTCCGTCATGAATCGCGTGCCCTCACACAACAAAGGAGAGTAGTACACAAACAATAAATTTAAGAACGTAGGAACTCAAGATAGAATAATTCACTCACTCTTAGAAATAACATTCATATGTCACAAAAGATGCACCATAGGCTTTCCCGTAGTGTACTAATCTACTAATCGAGCTCATTCAATCTAAGATCAAGTAGGACTTTAATTGGTTGTAATGTAGGTTGCGGGTTGGGTAGGATACATTTTGATATAAGAGTGACTACACCTTCCTAAGCACTTTAATACATATACTTTAACATTCAAGCCAATACTTATGTCAAATCAAAACTCCACCTTCACCTTAATGTATATTACCCCATACTTCTTTAAGCACAATTACATCACTAGCCACCACCATCAAGGAATATTTTTCACAACAATACAACTATTTTTTTTTCTTTTCATTTCAAGTGTCTTTTATTCATATATGTTTTTTTCAAAACAATGCCACTTTCTCCTTATTTCATTTGTTCCACTAAAAAGCCGAACCACCACCCCATGCTTTAACTTTTATATAATTCATACAATTCAAGTGCTCATGAGAGGTGACAAGGTTCAAATAGATGGTTAATCCAAACAAAGGTGTAAGGCTTGTAACATGGTTGCCAAAGAAGCAGGATTACAAGCTCAAAGGGGTTAACTACATTACATAACATTTAGGCGGGTAAACTATATATATATATATATATATATATATATGGCTCAACAAAGAAATGCCTATATCACTTCCCAGACTGAACAAGACTACTATTTTACTTTGCAAACACAGGGGGTAAGTTCTAGACATCAACTACAATGCACAGAATACACACAAATCTCTCACACACATGGCACATAACTCACTAAGAATTGGTTTTATCAAGAAACTCTAGTAAAATCAATCAAGAAAATTTAAAATTATACGATTTAAGGTACTTATACCAAAGTCAAAAACTGAGCCTAAGCGACACAACCAGAGTACTCACTATTCTCAAGGCATAACAAAGTCAAGAGATATTGATTCAATTCAATTCATAGCACAACGGTTCCTACTCCAAAAACAATTAACATTAACTACACCAGGTTCAAACAAAACCCTTGGAAAAGAACCGCGACACAAAGAAAAACCAAGGGCGAATTACTAAACTACATACAAAGAAAATATTTTTTTTCTTTAGACTTAATTCCCTCAAGAAAACTGTCTAGGAGATCCATCGCAGGGAATAGTCCAATTTTTCTACTTTTTTTTTTCAAAAGCTAAGACGACAATAACTAAAAAATGAAATAAAACAAGATTAATATCTACATGTTACCACCCCAACCTTAAGTCATGCAGTGTCCTCAGTGCTACACAAACTTCCAAAAAACAAAAAAGAGTATGGTGGTACGAAAACTCCATGATCAAGCCTCGTCATCACCTTCATCCTCAAAGGCTCCATCTGCAGCTGTCCACTCCTCATCATCTGCTTCCTACTCATCATCATCCTCTTCCGTCTGCTTCGGCTCGGCCTCGGACTGCTCTGGTGTGTTGACATCCTTACCCTCTGGGAGTCTATAGTCATCGCCAAGCCCATCCATCTGCTTAGCATGAACATTGAGCGGGAACCGCCCCTCCAAGATGTCCCTCTCTTCGGTAGTGGCCAGCTGTCCCCTAATCCGAAGCTGCAAGTCCATCATGCCATATAAATGGGCATAAAGCTGTCATCGCGAGCATTGTGCTCGGCACCTGTCAGTGAAGATCCTCCTTAACCCGGATGCTTGATGTCCATTAGTCGTAGGGGCGGAGGAACGATGTGATCGAAAGTTTTTTCCTCCCCTACCTCTTCTTGTCTCAAGTACTGAGTCAACATGTTCGCAAAGGGCATTCAATCAATTCTCTTGCCGGTTCTCACCTGGGTCATCTGGTAGAGGATCAAGTGGCCCACATTCACCCTCTGGCCAGTCATTAGAAAAAATAACACACACGTCCTTTCATGGCGAATAAGAGTGTCATGGTTGCATGGTAGGATCCATGTATTAATTAATTTCAACCACACTTGAGCTTCTACTTTCATTTTCTTCTTAGGGAATGTCCTATGTCGATTGGTTTTCTTGTCTTGAACCCAATCTGCCACAGAATTGACACCACAAAGAGTGTGTCTCAGTTCTCAATATGTAGGACGGGTGATGAAGTTGTCCAAGGTTTCCCGGGGAACATTCACTGCACCTAAAAATTGCATATTGTCGATGCTGAAAAATCGATCAACCTTCCCCGAATAGGCACCGAATGCTCAGGATCATTTGGATCAAAACTGGCATAAAACTCCCGAACAAGATTGACAGTGATATCTCCGATGTTTCTAAACACATAACTCAACCCCAAATCATGAATACCTCTCCACATTTCTTGATACTTGGCTTGTAGGCGACACTCATGAACAACTGATTCCGGATGTATATGTCTCGGACAACAATGCTAGTACCAGTCCTTGACATATGGGGTTATGATCTTGATTCGAAATTCCCGCTGTCTTTGAGGTTGTGGGCGAGTAACTACTATAGTTGCAACTGCTTGCAGTCCTTCAACCTGAATTGAAGTGGCTTTCCCCCCCTCCCCCTTTCTCTTTTTTCGGTGGAGGCGCGAAGGGAGCCTTAGCCTTGGATGGAGCAGTGGCTTTGCCCTTTCCTTTACCGGTATCCTTCTTTGGAGGCATGTTCGTACCTACACAAGTGAGCATTAGGCAGTTTTATACGCATTGTGACATTTCAAAACATGGTCTTGCGACCCCACACTTAAGAGCTCATCACATGATGTTCAACAATTTTCGAGGTTACTCAAACTTCACCTTGTTATTTTATCATGAGAATCAAGCGATGGAACATGGATGTTTTCTACAATTTTGAAGCATCAGGCTACCAGTGAGCCACCCCACACTTAAAATTGTGGTGCACAACGACATAATACTAGTATTACAATCCCGGAGACTCGGGCTCCAATAGAGACAAAGAATGCCTTTGAGGCATTTTGACAAACACTTAGCATGCACTAGTGCCATGGAAGTGCATGTAAGAATGAGGGATGCCTCACCCTCCCAAATCGTCTTGGGAATTCTGTGCTACCACTTTTGCACACAACAACAATACCATTCCTATGGGGTTTATGGGTTTAGTACACACAAACACATTGTTACTACGAAGAACAACCCCAAAACCTTTATCTGAGTTCATGCCTTTACGCAATTCGATTTTTTTGGCAAAGAATAGAGTTAGAAACCATACCTTAGATGTTTAGGAGAAGGGATTGCTCCTGAATTGATGTTGTAATTGAATGAGGAGATGGATGAATACCTGTCTTCAATGGGGTTTGTGTGGGAGGAGGAGAGGGGTTGGGGCGGGCAATGTGTTTTTAGGTGTGGGAGTTTTTGTTTTAGGCGTGAGGCAATAAGTTTTTGAGGCAGTATTTTAAGTTAGGTTTTTTAAGAGGGGGAGTTAAAATAAATAAAACAAAAAGAAAATAAACGAAAAACTTACCTGGCGACGCAAGGCTCTGGCGAGCTATACCTGGCGAGGCGAGCTCCAACGCGAGCTAAGAGGCGTGCGGTGCGAGGGTTTTTCGCGAGATCCACCTCGCTATACCCCTCGTTAGGCAAGCTTCAACGTGAGAAATATAGCTGGGGACGTGAGTGATACAACCTGTCCAAGCGTGCTGGGAACCTGGCGCCGCGAGATATCCTGCCCGGTCCACTAAGACTTCCAACAAACATCTTAGTGCCTACGACCAAAATATAAAAATTTCAGTTACACTAAAAATAAACTATGAATGGGGTTGCCTCCCAACGAGCGCCTTAGTTGACGTCATGGCATGACGAATACAATATGACAATGAGTTGCCTCCCAAAAAGCGCCTGATTTAACATTGCGGCACGGCGCATGCAATCAAACTTAAGGCTCACTCAACATTATTGGCTCTTGCAAATGAGTCACCGATACCACTTTCTTCTTATCCATGCCCAAGTAATGTTTCAACCTTTGCCCATTGGCTCTAAACATGCGAGATCCATCTTCTGATGCAATCTCTACGGCTCTAGTGTGATGAATATCTAGCACACGGAATGATCCTGACCATCTTGATTTCAACTTGCCTGGAAACAACCTCAATCTCGAATTGAATAATAATACCACATCTCCAAGTTTAAAATTTTGCTCAAGAATGTTTTTGTCATGCACCAGCTTCATTCTTTCCTTATATAACCTTGTACTCTCAAAAGCATTGTAATGGAACTCATCAAGTTCATGTAGCTTTGTAACTCTACTAGTTCCAGCGGCCTCTAAGTCTAGATATAATTGTCGTAACACCCAGAAGGCTCTATGATCTAACTCCACCGGTAAGTGACATGCCTTTCCAAACACCAATTTATATGGTGACATACCAATCGTATTTTTGAATATAGTGCGGTAAGCCCATAGCGCATCATCCAATTTTTTCGCCCAATCAGTCCGAGTAGCATTTACAGTTTTGGTCAAAATACTCTTGATTTCTCTGTTTGACACCTCCATCTGCCCGCTTGTTTATTTGTGATACAGAGTGGAAACCTTATGGAGAACGCCATATTTCTCCAACAACTTTGCAAAGGCTCAGTTGTAGAAGTGGGTGCCGCCATCACTGATGATCGCTCTTGGAGTACGAAATCGGGTGAAGATATTTTTTCTCAGAAAACCAATAACTGCTTTCGCATCATTTGTTGGAAGTGCCACGACTTCTACCATTTCGAGACATAGTCCATCGCTACAAGTATGTACTTGTTATTATATGAGCTGACAAATGGTCCCATAAAATTGATTCCCCATTGATCGAATACTTCCACCTCTTGAATTGGGTTCATGGGCATCTCATGTCTACAGGAGATATTCCCCGTCCGTTGGCACTCATCACAACTTTTCACCCAGATGTGTGCATCTTTAAACAACGTCGGCCAATAAAAACCTGACACCAACACTTTAGCAGCTGTTGTTACCCCTCCAAAATGACCTCCATATGGGGAAGCATGACATGCCTGCAAAATAGAAGATTGGTCTTTCTCAGGAATGCATCTCCGGATCATGTTATCAAGGAAAATCCTAAACAAATGTGGTTCATCCCAGAAATACATACGATAATCACGAAAAAGCTTTTTATTTTTCACAAAGACAACTCATAGGGAACAATACCGATTGCCAGGTAATTTGCAATATCTAAATACCATGGCGTTGCCTCAAGGCTCGTGGCTAAAAGTTATTCATCTAGGAAAGTCTCCAAGATCTCTTCCACCTCAACCTTCTTTTCCTCTCCTTCAAGCCTGGACAAATGATCAACAACTTGGTTTTCTATTCCTTTTTGGTCACGTATTTCCACGTCGAACTCTTGTAGCAGTAGAACCCATCGAATTAGGTGCAAATTTGAATCCATTTTCTCAATTAGGTACCCGAGGGCAGCATGGTCACTATAAATAATTACCTTCGAGCCTATCAGGTATGACCTGAATTTATCAAATGCGAATACCACAACTAGCATCTCTTTCTCTGTCACTGTGTAATTAAGTTAGGCGCCGCTCAAGGTTCTACTTGCATAGTAGATTGGATGCATGCCTTTATCTTTTCTCTGCCCATGAACTGCTCCCACAACATAGTCGCTTGCATCACACATCAACTCGAAAGGTTTCCCCCAGTCGGGAGCCACTATGATTGGTGCAGTCACCAGTCTCTACTCCAACTCCTCAAACGCTGCCCTGCAGTCATCAGAAAAAACAAAAGAGTGATCTTTTTCAAGCAGTACACAAGGGGTTAGAAATTTTGGAAAAATATTTTACAAACCTCATGTAGAAACCTGCATGGCCAAGGAAACTTCTTATTGCCTTGACGGAAGTGGGTGGTGGTAAATTTTATATCACATCAACCTCTGCACCATCCACCTCAATGCCCTTTCTTGACACTAGGTGTCCCAAGACTATAGCTTCTTGTACCATGAAATGGCACTTTTCCTAGTTTAGCACCAAATTAGTCTCCATACATATTTTCAGCACTCTTTTGAGATTCCTAAGGCAGTCATCGAACGAGTCTCCCACAACTGAGAAATCATCCACAAAGACTTCCATTATGTCCTCTACCATATCTGTGAAGATGGCCATCATGCACCTTTGGAATGTGGCGGGTGCATTGCATAGGCCAAATGACATTCTCTGGAAAGCGTGATTGGCTCCCGCCTATACCACTAAACAGTGGCAAGTACGGGGGTCAATGCAGCTTTTACCTGAAGGGTCGGGATCGATTTCCACAGGGAGCTATATATGTGGGGGTTGAGTTCCTAAGTGATCTAATGGTGTGTTGTTTTCTCAGTTGCACATATCATCAATGGGTTTTGTGATTAAACTACGATTTAGTCTAGTCGAAATTACAAGCTAACTAACTAATTTCTTTTTGGATGTTTTCTCAATAGAATAAAGGGACTAGGGCTATGACTTTCTCCTAGGTGAATACTTAACGGGATCTAAAATCTAAGGCAAAGACGTTATGTTGAGGATTATGATATAGGCAATGCACAGAATTACCCACTCTGTACCTCTCGGTAGCTCGAGTGGCTTTGCCCTAATTGCCTCTCTTGAGACCAATTGGGTGTCAAAATTGTGCAAGCAATTTAAGCTCAAGTAGGGTATTACTATCTATAGGTTTAACCCGTTAATTGAGACTATCAATCTCTTGATTACATCCCAATTCCTTGTCGGACTGATTTTCCTAGACTCAAGCTCACTTTCTCAAGAAGACCCCAAGTCAAATAGGCACCAATTATTGTTTTCAACCACATGGAAAACACAAATCAGTCCAAATATCAACTACCCATAAACATCTAAGTCTTAAATCAAAAGACCCATCAAATACCCACACTAGGGTTGAGCCACAACCCTAGCTAATGGGTCTAGCTACTCATGATAATGAAAGAAAACAAAGAAATAAATGAAGAATAACCCATAGAATTTAATTACAAGCTAATAATTGAAGATTCAATGATCAACCCACTATAAAACATCTCAAAATAGTCTAAAACTGATGTCCACGAGCTCCAGTCAAATTTAGATTACAAAAACTCATCTAAAAATGGGGAAAGAAAGTATTTATACTAGGCCAAAGTTTCTGGAAATAATTACCCCTGCGGGGGTACCGCGGACCGCACGAAATGGAGTGCGGCCGCGGTGAGGCTTTCTAGCTTCAAAAATATGCTCTCTGAACTTGGCCACCGCGGGCCGCATAAAATGCACCGCGGCCGCACAAAATACTGGCATTAATCTTTAATTTTTCCAGCTCTCTGAATCTGATCATTGCGGACCGCACAAAAGCGAGTGCGGCCGCGTTGAGGCCACTGTGGTCCGCACAATATTCTTTGCGGCCGCAATGCTTTAGTTTTCAAAAATTTCACCTCTCTGAATCTCTTCAGTGCGGACCGATGGAATGCGGCCGCAGTGGATCTATTACACTGTGCTTGGACTTGTTCTTGGTACTTGTGCATGTTTCACTCCTTTTTGAGCTGGTTTTGACTAATTGTCACCTTTTTGACAAAACCCTGCAAATAAGTACAACATGTAAGCCTTTGGGACTATTTTGTATACATTTTTAATCAAAACTCAAGCAAGAAGGAGTGTAAAATGAACTATAATCCCTAATTATTAACTCCCCCGAACTTAAGCTTTTGCTTGTCCTCAAGCAAACAAAATAAGCCCCACCTCTTAAGAGTAAATCTAAGAAAATTCAGCTGCCCTAAGGTGACCTCTTCTAGCATCAATTGGGACTAACAATTGCCCTCAATTCAAATGAATCATTAACAACATTCGACCTTTTAAACACCATGGATTTAATGCGACACAAGAGCATCGAGAGTTGACTCAACCCATCAAAGAAACTCTTTCTACTACTTTGGTCATTGTGGAACCCAAACTCATACTCCTCAACTCTCCCTAAGCAAACCTCACCTTTAGATTGTTGCACTCAGAGCGAGGATAAAGGAAGCACACTCATTTCTCTCAAAGAAAGGTCTCAAGTCCGGCTCTAAGTACCATAAGCTTGCCCCTTATGTGAGTCGCCACTAATGTAAGCTTTATTCAACTCAAGATAATATAGGACTTTTGTGGAGATTTAGTGAAGGCTTTTGGTTCAAGGTAGGAAATATTTGGTCTAGGTGGGTTCCATCTTCCCTTAAGCACTTCATTTGTTTCACTTTTGCGTACATTCTCTTGACTTTTTGAGTCATTAAGCTCTTTCTGAGGGGTTAGAGAGACATACTGTCACTCCTTCTTGGTCATTTCAAACCTTTTTCTCCTTTCTAAACATTCCACACCTTTCATCTCTTTTCTTTCATTGATTCCCTTTATTTCTTCTAGATTGTTCATTCTTTTTGACTTTTTGATTTTTTTTTTTTTTTCATTGCTTTTCCTTTTCTTCATTTTGTACCTTTTTTCACTTTGTTGCATTCCTCGTCTCTCCCCCAAACTTATGCTTTTGCCTTGTGCTAAGGAAAGAGAGGGTCAGAACGGGTAAAGGCTTGTATTGTGGTTTTTTAAATAAAAAGGTCTAAGGCTCAAAAGGGTTGACTAGGGATATTTTCATTGGTAGGTTATGGAAGTTTTCAAGACATCATTTGGATCAAGGAGAGCCTATAATCACATCTCAAGTCAAACTACACTTAGGATTTTTCCTAGACAAACATTCAGGGCAAGTTCTAGACTAATGGCTCGGGACTTGGACTTGAAATTCAAATTATCACCACACAAGCTATGAGATTGTTAAAGAAACAGAGTCGGGGGACCACAACCACCTTATCTAAGATTTGAGCAACACAATGGTCCCAAAAAACCACTTGATGATTATCGGCCAACACAAGAGTCTCAAGGTCACAACTTTCACCATCGTATACACAAAAATTTGTGTTTGACCATAGGATCAAAGGCAAATGTGTTAGGACCAAGTGAAGCTTTGCTTGAGACACCATTACTCACTAGCTGCTATGTACACAAAAATCAAAAAGAAAAATAGACTCAAACCCTTAAGAAGGTTGTCAATGCCATCAATCATCAGGAAGAGCCACCCGGTTCACACAAATTCCACCTTTGGAAAGAACCGTGGCATTAAGAAAATCAAAGTCTTATTGCACGCAAAATTTCAAAACAAGAAGCTACGAAAATAAAATAAGAAGCTATGAAAGGAAAAAATGCGGAAAGCAGAACAAATATATACAAGAGGGGATTTAGCCGAATATACATAAGGGGGAATGAATATATACATCAGAAGGTAACTTTATATACAGACCAAAGTTGTAAAGTACGAAAAGTAAACTGAAATGGTAAAATTATGTACATACCAAAAATAAAAAAGAAAGCGTAATAAAAGGAAATAGTGTCATATATACAGTCATCCAAATAGGGCTAACCCTTTAAATGAAAGCTAGCATTGTCCTCAAGGCTAACTAATCAAAAACAGCTCAAAATAGAATAAAAGAAAGAGAGTAAAAAGAAACTCCCTATTGGCCCTCCGTCTGCATAGGCTCCTGGTGCTAGGTCCCTAGGTCCTCGGACTGCTCGGGATCCTGTGAATGGCTCCCTGTAACCTGTATCTCCTCTGGGACCTGGGACTGTACCGGAATCTGGGGCTGCTCGTGTACTGGCATCTAGGGCTGGGCAGAGGAATCTCCCTGCGGGTCTGCCAACTCTATGACAACATCAACAACTCAGGGAATCAACCTCCTCCTCTTTTCTGACCTATCTATCTCCTGCTCCGGCTCAGGCTGGGCTGCTGGGGCCGGGTCATGCAATAACAGTTCCAATGGTAAGTGATCCGCCTTCATCTTCTCTACCTCCACCCTCAACCTCTTTACCGACTCCCTGTAAGCACGAGTCTTTCTAATTTTCTTTGTCTCTTTAGCAAGCTCCTTCAATGCATTTCCATGAGAATCAACAACAACCATGATCAACTTCTGGTTCTCTAGGAGCTTCTTCTGGTTGTCCAGAATCTCCTTGAGAGTGTCCTCCACTGACTGTGGGACCTGTGGCTGAGGAGGTGCAGACTGGGCTGCCACCGATGTAGAAAGTACAAACAACTTAGAAGTAGCTGCCTGCATCCGGTTGTTGATACTAGCGAGGGTTAGGCTCAATCGGTGGGCAGTCAAAGGATATGCTGCAGATGTGGGGATAACTGAGGCTATAGAAGTGGAGGGACCTTGAGCAATGTCCGGGGTAGCTGAAGGAGGCTGAGTAGAAGCCACTACAACTACTGGCTCTTCATACTGGCCAGTCGAAACAGTAAATTTGCCCTTGTAGTTCTTGATTTTAGGGTTGTCATCACCCTGTAGGCTATGCCAGGAAAAGGGGGCTTTTGTTTTTACCTTCACATCAAATTTCCTTCCTTCTACCTCTTGATCCTCGAAATACATAATCAGGAAATTTGGGAAGGGGTAAGATCTATCACCTTTGTTCACCACCCGTGTAATCACCTTGGACATCACATTCCCGAGGTTGATCGGGTACCCCGCAATGATCGATTCCACAAATACAGCTCGGGAAATAGGAATAGAGTTTTCATGGGTGGTAGGGTCTAGCCTGCTGCACACAAACGTCTCCCACCCTTTTGCTTCGAAGTTCAGGGTTATCCTCAGAATTTTAACTCCCGTTTGCAACCATTCTGGGGTGGTACCCGAGATTGCCAAATGCTCTGCTAACCATGGACGGACATCTTCCCCCAAAGCTAATTTCTCCAAGTATAATGTCTCATCCTCATCCGGGAAGTCAAGGTAATCATTGATTGTTTTTCCATCAAACATTACTGTCAGATTTCGCACCTTAGTCACTTTAGTGTCCTTTTTGATGTGGGCAACATTGGTGTAGAACTCCTTGACTAAGTGCTCATTGGCCTCCACCACTTGGCATGAAAAATAATCCCAACCAGCTCTCTCTTTGAACTGCTTCAGTACATTGGGGTTGTGAGGCAACAAGTCCTTTGTAATGAATTTCCGCTCTGGTATCAACTTCCTCTCGGACCACCATTCTCGGAACTTGTGATAGGCTGGTTCACTCACAACCCTGTCCTCCCAAGCTTTCGGTTTCCTGGTTCTCTCCACTCCTCCTACTTGAGGCTCACCCCCTTCTTCTTCTTCTACTGAATGCTCACCGGATAGTGAAGCTATAGGTGAGGTAGAATATTCATTGTCACTGCCCGCAGCTGAGCCCTCAGATGACTCAGGAGACCTTTGTACTGATTCTTGGGAAGTAGGGGAGACCATAGGTGTATTTCTCAATCTCTTCCTCTCCGGCCAGTAAGGAACATACTCTGGCATGGATTCTGAGTCAGATGCCTCCCGAGAGGGCGCGTACTCACTTCCCGAATGAGAAGCAGCTCTATCCATAACTTTAATTGTTTTTCTGGTTTCTTTGATACTTTTGCGGACTTAGGGAGTCAACTTGATCATGCCCTGTCCTCTACCCCGGGAGGACTCTCCTTTTCCCTATTGTTTTCTACCACCGCCTCGTGATTGAACCATTTTCTGCAAGTGGAATTCAGTTTAAGTTTGTTAGTATCCCAACATTAGATGAATCAGTGAAGAATGAGGTTGCATGCAGTTGAAGGCAGACTTGCAGAATATGCAGATGGCGGACCACACAAAATGAAGTGTGGCCGCAAAGTATGTACTGCGGACCGCACAAAATGGTGCTGCGGTCCGCATTAAGGCACCGCAGACCGCACAAAATCCATCGCGGCCACAATCCTTACCTTGTAACCTCTCTGAAGTCAACCCATCGCGGTCCGCACAAAATGGCATTGCGGACCGCGGTGAGCAATGAACAGTAACACTAACCTAGGGTTTCAAACTTTTGTCCCAAAGTGAGCCTAAAATTACATATTATTGATCCCATAGGTGTTTAATCAGTGTTATTAAACTAATTAGTCCTAATTTAACTATTATTAAGCAAACCCTAGCATTGATTGAAAGAAAAGGGAAGAAAAATAAGAAAAAAAACTATTTAAAAAGAAAATAACAAAGTTAAACAAATAAGAAAACAAAATTAAAATTACCAAATGTGAGATGCAGTGTAGATGAATGAGATTTAGCAGGTGAAGTCAAGCAGAGAGTGGTGAACAATGATTTTTTTTACTATTGAGGGTGCAGCGAGCGCAAAATGTAAAATGAGGGCCTCAGGCCCTATTTATAGAAAAAGGACTTGGGGACCACTTTACCTACCCACCGCGGATCGCACAAAATGGGACCGCGGTCCGCGGTCCTCAGAATCAAGTGGTACTGGCCATATTCCACTGCGGACCGCAAGAAACGCAATGCATCCAGAGTGGTCCATCGCGGACCGCAAAAAATGCATTGCGACCGCGGTGGCAAACTTCAGAGAACCCCTTTTTCACTATGAAATCACTTTGCGGACCACAATTGAATTTTTTCCCCCGCACTAAGGCCTTTGTGGCCGCACAAAATGCAATGCGGCCGTAGTGCAAACTTCAGAGAGCTCATTTTTTCCAACTTAGTCCTGCACTGCATCAAAACAATCCTACAACATCCCACAACTAGTTAGTCAAAAAGCAAATCCTACACTACAAAGAAAATCAAAGAAAAACAAAAAGAAAGACACATGGGTTGCCTCCCAAGAAGCGCCTAATTTAACGTCGTGGTACGACGCATGTTACCAAGTTCAAGGGAATTTCATCAAAGCCACCACGTGTCTATCTTCAAATTTTCCAAGATAATGCTTGACCCGGTGCCCATTCACACGAAAAATCTCCCCATTCTTGTTCTTGAGATCA
Organism: Nicotiana undulata; assembly: GCA_005239495.1. NCBI lineage: Eukaryota > Viridiplantae > Streptophyta > Magnoliopsida > Solanales > Solanaceae > Nicotiana > Nicotiana undulata. Next base: position 75,439 of record ML288186.1, read on the forward strand.
ATAGCACCAAAGGGTGTAACCAACACAACTTCAAACGGGCCACTCCACTTGGATTTGAGTTTTCCTAGGAAAAGACGAAGTCTAGAATTGAAAAGAAGCACCAAGTCTCCCACCTTGAACTCCCGGTCTTTGGCATATTTGTCATGGAGATACTTAATTTTATCTTTGTATAAAGAGGAGCTAGTATATGCATGTAATCTGAACTCGTCTAGCTCATTGAGATGATCAACTCTGAGATTTGCAGTTGTATCCCAATCCAAATTCAATTTCTTCAAAGCCCATAGTGCCTTATGCTCTAATTCTACCGGAAGATGACAAGACTTTCCATACACCAACCGGTAAGGAGACATGCCGATTGGGGTCTTGAAGGCGGTAAGGTAAGCCCAAAGAGCATCATCAAGCTTCCGAGACCAATCGGTCTGATTAGCATTCACTGTCATGGCCAAAATATTCTTGATTTCATGATTAGACACTTCCACTTGGCCACTTGCTTGAGGATGGTACGGAGTGGACACCTTATAATTGACTCAATACTTGGTTAACAATGAACCGAAGGCCCTATTGCAAAAATGAGACCCCCCGTCACTGATGATGGCACGGGGTGTCCCAAATCTTGTGAAAATATGCTTCTTCAAAAAACAAACCACACTTCGGGACTCATTATTGGGCAAAACCACAACTTCAACCCATTTCGAAACATAGACCACCGCCACGAGTATGTAAGTGTTTCCACATGAGCTAACAAAGGGCCCCATAAAATCAATGCCCCAAACATCAAAAATATCCACCTCAAGAATTGTAGTGAGAGGCAGTCATCTTTCTTGGATATGCCACCCATTCTTTGGCATTCATCACACAGCTTGACAACCTCGCTAGCATCCTTGTACAAATTAGGCCAAAAGAAATCACAACTTAACACTTTTGACGCGGTCCTTGCCTCTCCATGATGACCACCATAAGGTGAGGAGTGGCATGACTCAAGAATTGACCCTTGCTCTTCTTCGGGCACACATCGCCAGATGACACCATCATTTCATATCTTGAATAAGTACGGTTCATCCCAATAATAATCCATGCTACCCCGTCTAAGCTTCTTCCTTTGGTTAGAAGAGAGATCAAACGGGACAACACCAGTGACAATGTAGTTGGCGATATCCGAGAACCATGGAATTTCTTGCATAGTAACAGAGAGAAGTTGTTCATCCGGGAAGTTATCATCAATCTCAAGCCCATCACTAGGTCGTATTTGCTCCTCCAAACGAGAAAGATGGTCGGAAACTTGGTTCTCACTCCCCTTTCTATCAATGATCTCCAAATTAAACTCTTGAAGCAATAATACCCACCGCATAAGTCTAGCCTTGGAATACTTTTTCATCATGAGATACCGGAGTGCCGCATGGTCGGTGTGAACTATGACCTTGGCACCCATAAGATAAAGACGTAATTTCTCCATTGCAAAAACTATGGCCAATAACTCTTTTTCGGTGACGGTGTAGTTCATTTGGGCGGAATTCCTTGTCTTGCTTGCATAGTAAATGGGGTGAAAGATCTTGTTCACCCTTTCGCCCAAAACCGCACCCACCGCCATATCACTTGAATCACACATTAGCTCAAAATGAGAGCTCCAATCCGGCACGGTGATAATTAGCGTGGTGGTTAGATTGTGATTCAACAACTCAAATGCACTCATGCAATTCTCATCAAAGTGGAACTTGGAATCTTTCTCTAACAACTTGCAAAGAGGATTGACCACCTTCGAAAAGTCCTTAATGAAGCGCCGGTAGAACCCGGCATGACCAAGAAAGCTACGGACTCCCTTTACCGAAGTTGGAAGTGGAAATTTAGAAATGACCTCAATCTTGGCCTTGTCTACTTCAATTCCCTTCCTTGAGATTTTGTGGCCCAAAACTATCCCTTCTTCAACCATAAAATGGCATTTTTCCCAGTTTAGCACTAGGTTAGATTCTTCACAACGAGCGAGGACTTTATTAAGATTGTTCAGGAATTCATCAAAGGAGTCCCCTACCACACTGAAATCATCCATGAATACCTCTAGAAAGTATTCAACCATGTCAGTGAAAATTGCCATCATGCACCGCTGAAATGTAGCGGGTGCATTGCACAATCCAAAAGGCATCCTGGAAAAAACAAATGTCCCATAGGGACAAGTGAAGATTGTCGTTTCTTTGTCTTTCGAAGCAATCAAGATTTGGTTATAGCTTGAATACCCCTCCAAGAATCAATAGAAAGCTCTACCCGCAAGTCTGTCAAGTATTTGGTCCAAGAAAGGCAATGGGAAGTGATCCTTGCGAGTCACCTTGTTCAATTTGCGGTAATCCATGCATACCCGCCAACCTCTGACTGTCCTTGTTGGAATAAGTTCGTTCTTTTCATTTTGAACCACCGTCATACCACCTTTATTTGGAACACATTGGACCGGAGAAGTCCAAGCACTATCCGAGATTGGGTAGACGACCCCTACATTAAGCCACTTGATTATTTCTTTCTTCACAACTTCTTGCATTGCTTCATTTAGCCTCTGTTGATGTTCTACGGAAGGCTTTGCTCTATCCTCGAGAATGATTTTGTGCATACAAAATGCGGGGATGATTCCCCGAATATCTACAAGTGTCCATCCTATGGCCTTCTTCCTCCTTTGTAACATTTTGAGAGTAGAGTCTACCTGCAATTTGGTTAGGCAAGATGAAAGTATAACATGTAAAGTACGAGAAGGACCAAGAAATTCATACCTGAGGTGTGGTGGAAGTGGCTTCAACTCCAATATAGGTGGCTTTTCAATTGAAGGTTTTGTCGGAGGATTTTTTCGATTCTCCAAAACTGAGGATAACTTTCGAGGACCATATGAGTAAGAACCCATTCCTTGTAGAGCATTGGTACTCTCGTTCAATCCATCCATCACAATATCATCATGGTTCAATAAAGCTCCCTCCACGGGATCTTTAAAATTTATCATTGAGCTTGTTTCATCTATAATGACCTCGGTGACAAGGTCCATGAAAGAACATACTTCCGTGCTATTGGGTTGCTTCATTGACTTGCACACGTGGAACACAACCTTTTCATCGCCCACCCGGAAGGTGAGCTCACCGACCTCCATATCAACTAAGGCCTTCCCCGTTGAAAGGAAGGGCCTTCCCAAAATGATATGAACTTCATAATCCACCTCACAATCCAAGATAACAAAATCCGCGGGCAAGATGAACTTGTCAACCCGCACCAAAATATCATCAATGATTCCTAAAGGCCTCTTCATATATCGATCCGCCATTTGAAGACGCATGGAAGTAGCCCGAGGTTGACCTATCCCCAAAGTTTTGAAGACCGAATATGGCATCAAGTTTATGCTAGCTCCAAGGTCACACAATGCTTTGGCAAAATCCGTGCTACCAATTGTGCAAGGAATGGTGAATGCCCCGGGGTCTTCAAGCTTGGGTGCCATTGAGTGCACTATTGCACTCACTTGGTGAGTCATCTTTATAGTTCCGCACTCCATTGACCTTTTCTTTGTGACAAAGTCCTTCATGAACATGGAATACCTGGGCATTTGCTCTAAAGCTTCAACTAAAGGTGACATGAGTTATCATTCTTTTGCTTCTCCAACCTTTGAGGATAAGGAGGAGGAGTCCTAGGCAATGGGGCCTTTGCTTTTGACACAACCGACTCGGGAATGTCAATATTACGTGTTCCCTAGACGGGTTCACGTCACTTTGAGTTTCCTCCTCATGATCATGAATATCAATCCTCACTTCACTTGGTGTTGGCTCCTCAACTACATGCTCAACCTCAATTGGAACCTCATCATTTGGCAAGTCATCCTCATCACCAACAACTCTCTTTTGTTTAGAAGAACTAGCCTCACCGCCTCGTCCACTCCTTGTGGTCACCGCCATGGCATGACTAGTATTGTTGTTGTTTTTCCAACCCTTGGGGTTCACCACCGTATCACTTGTTAGTCTCCCTTCGGGCGTGTGTTCAAGGCTTGAGAGATTTTTCCCATTTGCACTTCAAGATTTCGAATGGAGGTGTTATGGGAGGCAAGTTGATCATCCGAATCCGCATTGCGATCCATCATTTGTTTGAACATTTTCTCAATTCTACCCATATCATTACTTGAGGAACCTTGGACTTGTGATTGATAGGGGGGTGGATTGTTGGGTTGTCGGTACATCGTGGGCCTTTGAAAGCCCGAACCCCGGTTACCGTTTCCACCCCAATTGTTGTTATTATTGTTCCCTCTCCAATTGTTGTTATTGTTGTTCCCCCAATTGCTTGAATTGTTGTTATTGTTCCAATTGCGTTGCCTTTGATTGTTCCAATTTTGGTTGTTGCCTTGATTGTTCCCTTCTCCTTGATAATTGTTGGCATACATGACATCCTAATCTTGATCATCATAAGAATCCTCTTGACTATACCCACTCGATCCTTGATCACCTTGAACATTGTTGTTTTGCATTTGATTTCCACGAGGTCTTCTCTTGTTCACCAAAACATTAACCCCCTCCATAGCATTCACTTGCTTCGGCCCTTGTAATTGTTGAAGTTGTGCCTTAGCAAGTTGAATCATGGTGGTGGTAATCTCGGCAATTGCTTACCCATGTTCTTGAAGTTCTTTGTGAAGACCATTAACACCTGGATCACCTGAGGCACATTTGCTCTACTCTGCCATGCTGACGAAGTGTCAGCCATTTAATCAAATACCTCACATGCCTCATTGTATGGTAGCTTCATGAAGTTACCCCTAGCCAATTGATTGACCACACACTGATTGATGGTATTTATGCCTCGGTAGAAGGTCTGCTGTATCATGGCCTCAATCATGTCATTGTTTGGACTCTCCTTTACCATGGTCCGATAACACTCCCAAATCTCATGCAAAGGCTCATTTGGCTCTTGCTTAAAAGCCAATATTTTATCTCTAAGCGCTGCCATGTGACTAGGAGAGAAATTTTTTGCAATGAACTTGTCTGCTAGCTCATCCCATGTGGATATGAAGTGGCTGGGAAGTCGCTCTATCCAGTCTAATGCTTTCCCTCGGAGAGAGAAGGGGAATAGCCTAAGCCTTAATGCATCCTCTGAGACGTTTATTTGCTTGCTCCCCCAGCAGGTATCAACGAACCCCTTTAAATGCTTATAAGCATTCTGATGTGGAGCTCCTGTGAAGTACCCACGCTGCTCCAAGAGTGTCAACATCACATTTGTGATTTGGAAGTTCCCCGCCCGGATTCTAGGCGGGACAATAACACTCGCTTACCCCTCGTTTGGAAGTACCCGAGGGGAAACTCTCGGAGGTGGAGGCGGGAGAGGGTCCGGAATATCCTCATGAACATTGGCATGTCGGCCCCGTCTTGGAGGTGGTACTTGATTTAGTTTATCTTCTCTATTGTCGAACACCTCCTCCCCCGGAACAATATTACCCAAAGGATCCGCCATTAGTACAACACACACGTTAACAAAAGAAGGAAGGGAAAACACACTACACCACTATTCACGTAGATAATCAACACCGAACCAAAAAGTGATTGGCTCCCGCCTATACAACTAAAGAGTGGCAAGTACGGGGGTCAATGCAGCTTTTACCCGAAGGGTCGGGATCGATTTCCACAGGGATCTATATATGTGGGGGTTGAGTTCCTAAGTGATCTAATGGTGTGTTGTGTTCTCAGTTGCACTTCTCATCAAAGGGTTTTGTGATTAAACTACAGTTTACTCTAGTCGAAATTACAAGCTAACTAATATATTTTTGGATGTTTTCTCAATAGAATAAAGGGACTAGGGCTATGGATTTCTCCTAGGTGAATACTTAACGGTATCTAAAACATAAGGCAAAGACGTTATGTTGGGGATTGTGATATAGGCAATGCACGGAATTACCCACTCTATACCTCTCGGTAGCTCGAGTGGCTTTGCCCTAATTTCCTCTCTCGAGACCAAGTAGGTGTCAAAATTGTGCAAGAAATTTAGGCTCAAGTAGGGTATTACTATCCATAGGTTTAACCCGTTAATTGGGACTATCAATCTCTTTATTACATCCTAATTCCTTGTTGGACTGATTTTCCTAGACTCAAGCTCTCTTTCTCAAGAAGACCCCAAGTCAAATAGGCACCAATTAGTGTTTGCAACCACTAATTTAACATGGAAAACACAAATCACTTCAAATATCAACTACGCATAAACATCTAAGTCTTAAATCAAAAGACCCATCAAATACCTACACTAGGGTTGAGCCACAACCCTAGCTGACGGGTTTAGCTACTCATGATAATGAAATAAAACAAAGAAATAGATGAAGAATAACCCATAGAATTTAATTACAAGCTAATAATTGAAGGTTCAATGATAAACCCACTATAAAACTACTCAAAATAGTCTAAAACTGATGTTCACGAGCTCCTGTCAAAGTTAGATTGCAAAAACTCACCTAAAAATGGGAAAAGGAAGTATTTATACTAGGCCAAATTTTCTGGACAAAAATACCCCTACGGGGGCACCGCGGACCGCACGAAATGAAGTGCGGTCGCGGTGAGGCTTTCTGGATTCAAAAATATTCTCTATGAACTTGGCCGCCGTGGGCCGCATAAAATGCATTGCGGCAGCGGTGGCTTCTACTACGGTCGCACAAAATGGGTTGCGGACCGCACTGGCATTAATCTTCAATTTTTCCAGCTCTCTGAATCTAATCATTGCAGACCGCACAAAAGTGAGTGCGGCCGCGTTGAGGCCACTGCGGTCTGCACAATATGCTTTGAGGCCGCAATGCTTTAGTTTCTGAAAATTTCACCTCTCTGAATCTCCTCACTGTGGATCGCACTAAATGGAATGCGGCCGCGGTGGATTTATTGCACTGTGCTTGGACTTGTTCTTGGTACTTGTGCATGTTTCACTCCTTTTTGAGATGGGTTTGACTAATTGTCACCTTGTTGACCAAAACCTGCAAACAAGTACAACATGTAAGCCTTTGGGACTATTTTGTATACATTTTTAATCAAAACTCAAGCAAGAAGGAGTGTAAAATGAACTATAATCCCTAATAACCCGGCGGTCTAGAATGAAAAAATTTGCCAGGAACACAAACTTTCCAAACTGCACCAGTACATCATCAAGTATACCTGATGGCCTCTTCACCGTTCGGTCGGCTAGCTGTAGTAACATGGACGTGGGTCTTTCTCTTCCAATTCCTAACCTTTTATAAATAGCATCAAGTTTATGTCGCCCCCAAATCACACAATGCTTTAGCAAAATCATAGGTTCCTATTGTGCATGGGATTGTGAAACTCCCTAGGTCTGATTCAGCTATGGGTCTTGTCACGACCGCACTACATGTCTGAGTTAGTGTAATAGTGGACAAGTCTTGAAAGTCGAACTTGCGAGACATAAAATCCTTCATCATTTTTACATACCCAGGCGTCTCCCTCAAGACATCAATTAGTGGAGGAATGTTAACCTGAATTTGCTTCAACATCTCCATGAATTTCTTATAGTGCTCATTGATCACACCCAACTATGCCTTATACAAGACAAAGCGGTCATTGCAAATATAATCCGGTTTTCAAGTCCGGAGTTGAATCCTCAGGGAACAAACCTATTTATTACAACTCTTAGTGATGCTAGTATAAGCTCAGTCAAATCTTGCTCCATGGATGACATCCGGGTGCTCCGACTGGGCCGAGATGGACCCGCCTAATCAGGCGCTTGCATTGGTGGGACATCGGCATGCATATCCTCATCATCATTCTCCACATCAATTGCCACAGGCTGATCCTTCCCAATTGTGATTTTACTAGCCCTGAAGGGGGCTTTCAATGCCAACTTCCCATCTACGACGGGGTTTTCGGGAACATGTGCAGCACGACACAACCTGGTGACCAGTGAGGGGAAGTAAAACCCTTTGACTATCTCTGGGGACGAACGAACATCTCATAATGAAGTAGTCGGGCCACGTCAAAGTCGTGGTGGTTGACCAAACACCAAATCGCCGCTGCTCTAGGCGCATTCACATCTATGGTATTACTGGAGGGCACCAATCGGGTGTTGATGATCGTGAGCCAGTACTTATCTTTCCAAGTGAGGGATTGGGAGTTCAGAGTTATTCTTGGCTTTATCCAGATGGGCTCCCGGCCATCCAGACAGATCGTTCGACACATTACGTTCCACATGACAGGTGGCCGCTGATAATCCTGATAGTAGTCTACCTCTCCGGTGAAAACCGGCAACCTGTACACCCGGAGGATTGCTTCAAGAGATGCATTCACCCGGGTCCTTTGGACCGTGACCACCTTATCAATATTTTCTGGGCAATTCGCATAAATGTCCCGGACCATCAAAACATTTGCTTCCGCCAGCGTATCAAAGAAGACATCAAGTTGGCGCCCCCTCAATTCCTCATAGATCTGGGGACAGTCAACTTGTAGGGCATTCCTGTCAATGGGCACTTCATGCACCATCTTCCTAGGGGCCTTTGATTCAAATATCTCCTCAGCCGCCTTTGAGGCAAACCGATTACTATCAAACTAGCTTGCACTAGCCCGGGCCCGAGCCCTGGATAACCCTCCTGGCCCACTGGCGGAGGAGCCGGTGGACCTTCTTTTCCTGGACTGATGCATTGCACTTGACAAAACAAAGTTTATTTTTAGTGAGGGTGTGATTTGTGTGACCCCCGGGTGGTTACTTAGACTTCACCACCACTATGGTCACATAACTAATTACAACTCAATGGGGCAATTTTTCAAGCACCTGGTGTGCATAGAACTAGACATTCATACATTAGCCCATAGAAGTACACCCCTCCCCAAAATTTAACCACAATCCTCTACTAACATCACCCCACCAACATAATCCTAATACAACAACACCAAGTTCTTCCACCAATTTACACCAAGTTAATCAAAAAAGAAAAAAATTCTAACCTATAGCATGGTAGAGATTTACAAGTAAAATACACAAGAAATAGAAAATTAAATAACAAAATAAAAAAATTAGGAAAGAAAATAGAAGAGATACTTACTTCTAGAGAGTAATGAAGGAGAGTTTGGTGGTTGGGGGGGGGGGG
>ML288187.1:0-47300 GCA_005239495.1 Nicotiana undulata
GTACTCATGCTGCACTTTCTTTTCTTTTCTGCACTTGATTGTGCAGGTGTTGAGGCTGGTCCGCCTGGCCGTCCATCCGCTGGTAGATACTGATCGCAGTGTCGCTCCATACGGTGAGTTGTCTTCTTGGCATCATCCTGACAGCACCTCTGGAGCCTTCTAGTTTGATTTTTCTCAGTCTTTTGTTCCAGACTGCGGCTTGTATTTTTGTATATATATATTTCAGTTGATGTATCTATGTAGCCGCCCGTTCCCACTGTGACACTAGTCCTGGCACACAGTTGTTGTAGTTATGATTGGGTTTTCGGGGTTGTATATTTTTGGCCTAGCTGTGGTTCAGCTGGTATCTGTGACCTGACGTCTTATCGCTGTTATATTCCGCATTATATTTGTTATAAATTGTAAATAACTGGAATATCGAGTTCTGGGGTAGTATCTCCTAAGGATTCATATTTTGGCTTGCCTAACCTCGCCGTTAGGTGCCATCACGACCTGAACCGGGTTTTGGGGCGTGACAAAAACCTCCTTGAGAAAACCCTGTTGGCATAAAACTCAAGTGAGGGAAAAAGAGTACGACTTAATGGAACTCCTAGTTTTTCAGAATTTGAAGTATTTGAGGTGGCTGATGTTCCAATTATTAGGAAGGAGCTTCCCTTCCATAGTCTCCCGTTGTCCACCTTGCCTATGATTTTGTATGGTCCGTCCCAATTGGCTCCTAATTTTCCTTCTCGTGGATCTCTTCCTGCTTGAGTCTTAGCTTTAAGCACGTAGTCCACGATCTTGAGTAATCGTACCTTGGTTTTTTGTTGTAGTAGCGTTTTACTTGCTATTTATGTACGAACATTCTTATGTATGCCATATCTCATCGATCCTCGACCTCGTCGAGGTCTTATCTCTTGTTCTCATTATTGTTGGTGCCACTTTTATTGGAGTACCTTAGGCTGGGTTCTCCAACTTTGACTGGTATGACCGCTTCAATCTGATGACTAGGGAGTAAGGTGTTTCTCCCGTGCTCATTTTTGGGGTTTTCATGTGAGCCCACAATACTTCTGGGAGTATTTCTGGTCATAGTCCCTTTGCCTCCTCGAGTTTCTTCTTCATGATGTTTAAGATAGACTTGTTTGCTGGGCGTACTCTCATTTCATTACAAATTCCAGGGCATCTTTCTTCATTGTGGGCCAATAATAGCCAGCCCGTATGAGGCACCTAACTAGTGCTTGGTTGCTGGAATGACTACCATAGTGGCATTTTGGACTTCCTCGAGAACGTGTTGGGTTTTATTTAGGCCAAAACCTTTTTCTATATTATCGTTGTATGTTCTCTTATACAAGTCACTGTAAAGGAGGTTGTATGTAGCGGCTTGCATTTTCATCTTCCTGGCTTCTTTTTTATCGTTTGGGAGGGTACCGTCCTGCAAATAGTTTATAATACAATTGCGCTTCCCAAGTTAATTTTATAGATATTACCTCGGCATGGTTTAGTGTTGAGCTGAGGGGATGTACCACGCTCTTATCCCCAGGAATTATGCTTGTTGTGGCAACGACCAATTTAGCGAGGTCGTCCGCCTTGACGTTATAAGTTAGTGGAATCTGGTCGATCCCGTATTCATCTTATTTGGGTAGATATTTGCATATCTCGGTCTAGTATTTTGACAACCTTTACTCTTTGATTTGGAAAGTTCATATAACTTAATTAACGACGAGATGAGAATTGCAACGAAGCTTTAAATGCATCGCCTCGTATTCGAGTGCTAGTCTCAATCCTGCAATTACAGCCTCATAATCGGCCTCGTTGTTAGTCATATCTGGGCATTTTATTGGCTGGCGAATGACTTCACCGATGGGAACTTTGAGTACGAGTCCCAATCCGGACCCACATGTGTTGGATGCACATCAGTGTGTAGGACCTAGAGGTCATGTGTTCAGTGAAAAGCTTGAGTGTCTTTCTTCTCAACCTCAGGCATCACTCTGGCACTAAAGTCCATGACAAAGTCGCCGAGCCTTGTAATTTTATTGTTGTGCGAGGCTGATAACTAATGTCATGTTCACTTAATTCCAGTTCCACTTGCCCAACCTCCTGATAGCTCAGGTTTGGTCAATATGCTTCTTAAAGGAAATATGGTGATGAATGAGATTGGATGGCACTGGAAGTACGACCTAAGCTTTCGTAAATCTACGTCAAGGGAAATGGCCAGTTTTTCGAGGTGAGGATACCTCGTCTTTGCATCGATAAGTGTTTACTGATATAATAAATAGGAGATTGCATACCTTTGTCTTCTCAAACTAGAACTACACTTACTGATACTTCTAAAACAGCAAGGTAGACAAGAAGAAGCTCCCCAAGCTCAGGCTTTGAGAGAAAAGGTGGTGATGACAGCTATTCCTTCATTCTTTCAGTGCTTGTACGTATTTAGACCTCCATTCGAGGTTGGTATACTTTCTGAGTAAGTTGAAGAACCTGTGGAACCTATAAGATGACCTCGAGATGAATCTGGACATGGCGGCAATTCGACCTGTCAGTCCTTGGACTTATTTCTTAGTGGTTAGATGTTCTAATATCCAATCGACGACCTTAATCTGATATGGGTTGACCTCGATTCCTCGTTGTGATACCAGGAAGCCCAATAACTTACTTGAAGTTACGTCGAACGCACTTTCTCAGGTCCCGTATTTCCATATTTGAATGTTTCATTTAAAGGGTTAATGTGATCCTCGGCCCTCAAGGATTTGAACAACATGTCGTCGATGTACACCTCCATGGTTTTGCCTAGATTGTTTTTGAACATCTTCTTGACCAGCCATTGATAGGTGGCTCCCTAGATTCTAGAACCTATATGGCATGACCCTCTAACAATACGTTCCCTTGTGAGTGATGAACATAGTTTTCTCTTGGTCATCTTCCTACATGAGTATCTGATTGTAGCCCGAGTAGTCATCCAGAAAACTTAGCTACTCATGTTCTGATGTCGGGCCGATGAGTCAGTCGATGTGTCGAAACATGAATGAATCCTTTGGGCAGGCTTTGCTTAGGTTGGTGAAGTCTACCCACATCCTCTATTTCCCGTTCTTCTATTTTCCCACTACCACACTGGCAATCCGCTTGAGGTATTTCAACTACTTGATAGAGCCATTGTACAATAGTTTTCTACCTCCTCATGGACGGCCTCGTTGATGGTAGGGTTAATTTTTTGTCGAACCTGTATTACTGGGGGTAGAAGGGGTCAGCATCTAGCTTGTGCATGGCTATCTCTTTGGGGATGTCGGGCATATCTGCATGGCTAAAGGCGAACAAATCTACGTTAGCGATTAAGAATTGACTAAATTTATCTGCATCTTGGAGTTTGCAGCCAATGTAGGCTTTTTTTGTGTGGTTGTTGTGGTCTAGCTAGACGGGATTGAGGTCCTCTATGGTCAATCCTGCAGCTTCGACCACTTGCGAATCTATATGGTATCTTTGGCTTTGACTGGTAGGGACCTCAACCCTATTGATTTCTATGCTTCTTTTTTACTTTTCTTTCTTTTGTTGAATTTTTGTGCCCTCCCACGCAATCTGATATTATTCTCGAGATATGTGTTGTTCCCCTCGTATGCTGAATATTCCCTAGGGGGTCAGGAATTTGATCACTTGGTACAAGTAGGAGGAGACTTATCTTATGAGATGTATCCATAGTTGTCCTACGATGGAATTGTATGTAGTGTCCTGATCCATGATATGGAATGTGGTCCCCAAATCCACCCCACCGGAAAAGACGGGGAGTGTGATCTCACCCGAAGTTAGTTCAATTGCATTGTTAAAATCTATTGGTATATTGCAGCGTGACACTATCTTATCCTCAAGTTGCATCTGTACAAGGACACTATCTTATCCCTCTACTAGTTCCCCTTCTATGCTTCCATCGTCTATCATAATTCTCCTAACATCAATATCAAGAATTTGTAATGTAATGAAAAGTGCATCATTGTGTGGGAAACTCAAACCGTCGACATCTGACAAAGATGATACATTCTTCGAGGCCATCATAGCGTTCGTGGGCGATTAATATCTTGAGTTTGTGAGTGGCGGTGAATGTGTTACCGTTGATGGAGGCGTCGTCGCTACCACCAATGATCATGTTGATGGTGCGAGCGGGCGAAGGTGGTTTTGTTGGGCCTAGGCGTTCTCGACCCCTTGCTAAGGTATTCCTGCCTTTGTCAGTGAGTAATTCTTTGAGGTTTCCTTATTGCAGCACGTTCGCTACTTCTAACCTCAAGGCGTGGAAATCTTCCATTTTATTTCCATGTTCTTCGTGGAACTCGCAGAAGGCGTTAGACTTTCTGGTGCTTGGGTCAGACCTCCTCTTTGATGGCCATTTCACCTTTGTTCCGAGCAGACAATAGGGAGCATACCTTGACCATTCCTGTGAATGTTTGATCTCGGCCTAGAGAGGATGTCTTTTCGGCAAAAGTTAGAGACGGTTACCCTGACGTAGGGTTGATGCCAATCTATGCCTGGGCACGACACCGAAGGGTCACTCCTCGCGTTTTTCCTGCATTACTTCTTGGGTTTGGATTGTGTCGAGATTATTCATCGGCTTGGCTCTTTGAGGTCTTCACCATCTTCCTTGACCTTGACACAGTAGGCATTGTGGATCTCGTCCCAGGTAGCTAGTGGGTACTTCATCAATCAGCTCAATAGCTATTCGGTCGCCTCAAAACCTTCTCGGTTGCCCATTCTAAAAGGCTTCCACGGCCATTCCTTCGGAGATGTTTGGTAAAGTCATCCTCACCCAGCTGAACCGGGCGAGGATGTCCCTCAGTCCCTCCCTTGGGGATTGCTTGATGGCGAAGATATCATTCACCCTTATTTCAACTTTCTTGGCCCCGACATGTGCCATTAAGAATTTGTCGGCCAACTCTTCAAATGTTTCTATGGAATAGGCTGGTAGATGCGATTACCACATCAATGCCCCTACCATGAGGTTTTACCAAATGTTTTCAGCAAGATGGAGGCCACCTGCTCTTTGGTGAGGTCGTTGCCTTTTACGGCGGTGATATAATAAGTTTTACACGATATTTGGGATCACTCGTTCTGTCGTAGATTCGAAGCTATGTGGGCATCTTGAAAGCTTTTGGTATGGTATGAGAGCCGTTTTCTCCCTATATGGCTATTCCAACAGGTTCGTAGATTATCTTGAAAGCTTTTGGTATGGTATGAGAGTCGTTTCCTCCCTATATGGCTATTCCACAAACCTGTTGGAATCCTTTTTGGAAATAATTTAGGGGCACCTGGTACTTTGTCTACCTGTTCATGGTGCTCCTTCATTTGTTCCTTGAGCACCTTGTTCTTGTTTTGCATTTCCTTTGTTATTTTCAACACCGCAGTGAGGAAACTATTACCTATATTGTCATTTTCGTTCATGTGATGTGTTTCATGGATCCTCGTGGTTTTATGTGGTCATGCATGGAGCTTGTAATCTCATCACGCTAACCAGAGTATCAGTTAACCATACTTTAAGGAGATTTTTCATAGTGGGGGGTGCCCCCTCTCCCATGAACATGGACTTCGTGGGGATCACCTCTTAATCTTGGGTGTCATACCATTCGTCGATGGCGCTCATATGGGTGAGTGGGACGTTTTCCTTCGCTTTTGTTCCATTTCCTTGGTTAGCTACCATGGAGTCTTTGTATACACAAAGAGAAAGGATAACTCTATAGCACGTTGGGTTAACAAATCACGAGAGTTATGGATCTGGATGGAAATTAAAAACTTGAATAAGAAATCCCTACAAATGGCGCCAAACTGTATGACCCAAATTTTAGATATAGATTTTTATACAATTAGAGAAAAAGGTTAATCTAAGTTAATATTAATATCCAAATGATTGATCTTAGATTTGTGATGAATACCAAATGGGTGCTATTAGATAGCAATGTTTGGGAGTAATAATGGAGCAATAAATAATTTAAGAATACGAGAGATAGCAATAAATGACAATAAATAATATTAAAGTAAATAATGGAACAAGGTTCACCCGACAAAGGTGTTATTTTTCACTGATTCCTTTGATAATGATGGATAATGATAATCCCTTGAATATTCCGATTCTTCTTGTATCGGGAGAGAAAGATAGACAAAGAAGTGTAATGGTAAACTTTATATGTATATGATAAAGAGAGAGAATCTATAGAGAATGTCAATATCCTTCTCAGTATTTTAAAAGGCATTTGGGGGAGGGGGAGCCCTAGGGCGAGGCGCACCAAAAACTCTCCGGGACGATGGTGTGGGGCGAAAGTCTCAAGAGGCGTATGCTCAGCAGTTCGGGGTGTATGCCCTGGCGTTCGAGGTGTACGCCCGGGCGTTCGAGGTGTACGCCCGGGCATTTGAGGTGCGTCTTTTAGCGAGGCATAAGCTCTGGATATTTGTTTTCAAATTAAAACAAAATTTGTTGAATAAGTCCTTCAAATAATACCGAAATTCTCTAAATTCAGCTTTGTAATTACTCAAAAGTCTTAAAAAGGAACTGAAATGTATTAAATTTAAACGTCAAGACCTATTTTATTAATTGAATCCCCAATTCATGGTCTTTCTCAATTTTTTATCTTGTCTGCTACTCTGCTAATATCTCCCAAAAGCATCGAATATTCATTTTTTTTACAAATACAAAGAGAACTCCATTCTTCTTCATAGCAGGAAGTTCAAAGTTCAAATTGCAGGTTAGCCATCCTTCTTGTTCCTCCCTGTAGAAAACTTTATTCTTTTCGACTCAAGTTACTTGAGCTTCTAAGTAGCATATAATAGATTGTTTTGAATAGTTTTTTGTGGGGATGAAGCACATCTATATATAAATATTTTTCACATGTTCATAGTTTTCTTCAGTTTTATGCAATTTTACCTATTTATAAATATTTTTTAATGTGATCATATTATTTCATAAAATATAAAAAATAAAATACCTATAGGGCTTACGCCTCGCCGAGGCATATGTAAAATGCCCCGTTTTACGCCCACGCCTTTTAAAAAACTGATCCTTCTTTACCTAAGTGTTCAATCCCTTTTCTAAAACTATATTTCTTCATATTTATAAGGGTACATGGGCCGCAAAACACTAGATAGTACAATAAAGAATAATATTCTCTAGGGAAATATAAATAGTTAAACTTGCAGTCACTGCGTGTCGAAGACGGATGCTCGTCCTCGTCTCTTATCGGGCCACCTCGACCTCTACGACAACCTGCCTTCTTAATATGACTTCGACCTTTTGAAATCAGATTGACACATCACATCGTCGACACGTGGCATCCTTCAAAGGCTTTAACTCCGTTGACTCGGTCAACATATAACATCATGTTTTTCACCCATACAATAATAACAATGAATGACTAGCAAGTTACAGTAATAAGTTGCATTAATATTCTGTTTTATGAAATGTGAACTACTCTATTTAATTTTCTTTGTTTTTATGCTTTTTTTTTTGTGGTGTTTTTTTCTTTTATGTATCAGAGTGGAAGCCTGATGTGTTGTACAAATGTGATTCCGGAGTTCTTGATGATTTCTACCATGGTTAGAGATGTATATTTCTACTAGCGTGAGGGCCATGTGATGTATAGTGATTTTGCTTCTAGATGGGATCAAATGGAAAGTTCTTGGCTAGTTGGGCACGTAGTTGTTTGTGGATAGGAAGGGAGAATGAAGTTCTCATACTTATCAGAGGATTGCATGGCGTATGCGGTATTTTTTGTATAGTGGAGAGTGGCATACGTGAGGTCATGGTTTAGTTCATGAAGGAAGGTCAGAAGTGGCAGTTTCAGATGATTAGGTGAAGGATACCACTATTTAGTGGCTGGATGAGAGTATACATTCATTAAGGACAATGTGTTTGAATAAGGGTGCTTCATTGGTGTTACGATACTCTCTTGTTGGATCGACTGCTGATATTCAAGGTTTCTTGGTGACACAGAGGAATTATGGGGGTATCCCCCATGGAATGATAAAGTATTAGGGGCGTGTTATATATTTGAGTGGTGGAATTGGGATCAAATATGGTAATTGGTGCGCCTCATGGATTTTGAGACTAGGATTTGTCATGAACAGAATATTTATGTAGTTGTGAACTACGAGGATGCGAGCAAAGCTAGTCAGGTGTTAGTATAGGTCATGATTCAGTCATTATGAACCTTTGGAGAGTTATCTACCTGTTGTGGATGACCAGAGTTGATTTAGAATATAATTATTGGTAGGCAAGTATGGGTGTGTGTTCTACACTGAGTCGGAATTGTTGACCCCAAATTGCTATTGTTGAGGGATGTACCATTTGATTGTCACTGAGCTTATTCATGTTTTGGAGTGATCTATGAGTTACCTTTCGGTGTTTCGAGGATTTGTGATCGTTGGTTATATATGTGCATAGGATGTAGTTCTATCGGGGCTTTATAGGGAGATTTGAGTAAGGTAAGTAATCGGGTGTTGCAGGATTGAGACGTGTTGGTTATGTTCTTTCTGGTTCGGGTGGCATGGTATCGTCCGTTATGGCGATGCAGTCGAATTTCGCATGGATATTGATTTTGAGTAAGGTGTCTTGGAGTATGTCATGTGGTCCAGCGGTTGGATGGGATCACGTTTTGCAGCTCAGTTAGGTAGATGTATGATCCTTGGTGTCGGATTTGTGTGATATGGTTTCACGATGTGGATCAGGATTTTAGCATGATGTGGTAATGGCAAGAGTAATGGCAGGATAGTCCTCTCGTGTGAGTCTTCTCTATTTCATGAATTTAGCTCTTGGGATGTTGTTATTGAGTGCACGAGTTGCACACGTTATGGATCTGGATGGTATTGATACTGATCGGACAAATGGTTGTTGGTTTCTACGTGCTTTTTTCATCATCGGCACCATATGAAGGTGTTTAAGCGAGGTTTTGTTTGATAAGAGGTTATTTACCGGTATAGGGTTGTTATGAGCAGCGATGGGGATTAGGAGTCATCGCTTTGAGTGTTGAGTCATGCGATATCTTATGTGATTTCATCTTGTGTTGCGGATATGGCTTGATAAAGCGTGTTCCAACTATTTCATCTTATAGTCGTGGAAATTTGATCTTGTGAATGGAATCATAAAGGGAAATTTAGTTCTAAGGTTTATGGGTCAGGATCGGACTTCGAAATTTCAACTGTGTTGTGCTATTAGACGTATATGGGGTAATGTGACGTGGAATCACCTCCGAATATGTGCATGGTAGGTTACACAACAATTTTGGGTAGTGTTTGGAACAACTCTGGGCACGTTCGAGGACGAACATTTGTTTAAGAGGGGGAGAATGTAACGACCCGGTCTGTCATTACGTAGAACTTGCATTGAAATTACTGTTATTGACTTTTCATAGGTTGGTTATACTGTTATTGATGTGTTAGAGTTGGTAGGCTAATGGTTGTAGTGAGAGTCTAGTCACTTAGTCTTTAAAAACAACCTTAAAGTTGGAAAAGTCAACTGAGAGTTGACTTATTTGTAAATGACCTCGGAATGCGGATTTTATGGCTCGAATAGCTTCGTTAGGTGATTTGGGACTTAGGAGTGTGTTCGGAATAATTTTGTGATGTCCGGTGTAGAATTAGGCTTGAATTGGCGAAAGTTAGTTTTTGGCGATTTACGGTCGGCAGTGAAAACTAGGCTATTGGGGTCGGAATGGAATTCTGGAAGTTGGAACATGTTCGTAATATCATTTTGGATATGCCTGCAAAATTTCAGGCCAATCGGAGTTGTTTTGGATAGTTTCAGCATCTTTGGTGGATTTTAGAAATTTCAAAGTTCTTAGGCTTGAATCCAATGTGATTTTGGTGTTTTGATGTTAGTGTTGGTGTTCCGAGGGTGCAACTAAGTTTGAATGATCATATGTGATGTAATGGTATGTTTTGGTTGAGGTCTCGAGGGTCTCGGGTGAGTTTCGGGTGGTTTCGGACCATTTCTAGGCCATTTCTAGTTGCTGATTTTTGGCTTCAGGGGTGTACAGTGCGATAGCATTGATTTGGATGCGTTAGCATAGAGAAAATTTGGAAAAAATCTAGTTGTGCTATGCGATCACACAAGGCTTCCCGCGATCGCATAGAGTAAAATTTCTGTTGCACTGTCTCGATTTTGGAAGCTTATAACTCACAATATATAAGGAATTTGAAGATGATCCAAAATGAAAGTTGTAGCTCTTGATGTCTAGTTTTCAGAAAGTTAAGCCAATTGTAATTTGGAGGTTCGTACAAAAAGCTATGACCATTATACTAGAGGCTACCCGGAAGAGTTGGAGAAGGTTGTTGGATAATTTGTTCTATGCGATCGCATAGAGGAGGCCGCGATCTCATAGGGTTAAATAAGGGCTGGTAAATTTTGTTCATCGTGAACGAACTCCTGGAGCCGCGATCGCACAGTGTTCAGACCTGGGAAGTATAAATTAAAACCCTCCGCGACCATAACTTACTTTTCCACCATTTTTAACGGGAAGAAGCTTTTGAGGCGCTTTTTAAGAGAGGAAATCATTATTCTTCATTGAGGTAAGGATTTTGGACCCTAAAACCCGATTATATGTGATTACGGATCAAATTATCAGTGTTTAATTTATGAAAATCAGAAGAAAAGGATGAAGTTAGGGCTTGAGATTATGAGACCTTTTAGGGATGATTTGAGGGGTCAAACGAACTCCGATTTTGACGTTCTTTATATGTACAGACTCGTGAGATGACTAAGAACATTTTGGTATAAAAATTTTCAAGTTCTGAGACACGGGCCCGGGGGTCGGGTTTTGGCAAATTTCGGGTTTTGTGCTAAAATTGGTATTTTTCAATTGGAATTCATTCCCTTAGCATAATTTGATGTGAAAGATCTGATCTTTATAGATTTGGAGCACTCGGAAGTTGATTCAAGAGGAAAACGGGTTGCAGAGTAGATTTTCGGGCTAGTTTGAGGTAAGTAATGTCTTTCAATCCTGTCCTGAGGGTATGAAACCCCGGACTCTTCACCCTTTCACGGGTTTTGGAATGCAAAGATTGGAACTTTGGAAATATATTCCCTATTTAGGCAACTATTAAGTTGCGAAACCGATTTTTAAAGCCTATGCTTAATAGTATTGACATATTTTGATATATTTGGGCTGTAAGCCATGTTTGGGGCCTAGTGCCGACCTGTTTTAACCCCTTGGGGCTGTTTTACATGTTTTCCTCACTTTGAAAACTATAATTTTACCCTCAGTCTTTTCTGTGAAATTGTTGACACTCTTATTTGATGATATTACTATTTCTTGAAATGAGATACTATTTTGGGTCGAGAACCTCATTTTATTCATGGCCCGAGTGGCATGCTGAGAGTGTCTGACTGAGTGAGGCCGAGGGCCAATGTGAGGATGTTATGATATGAGTGAGGTCGAGGGCCAATGTGAGGATGTTATGATATGAGAGAGGCCGAGTGCCTGAAAGTGATTTACGCCATGATGTGGCTTGCTTATAGAGCTTGGGCTGTGGGAGCCCCTCCGGAGTCTGTACACACCCAGTGAGAGCAGGTACCTATTGAGTGCGAGTGATGCTCGCGGGGCTGATACTGAGTTACTGTGAGGTTGCCTGATGGACTGATACTGAGTGACTGTGAGGTTGCCTGATGGGCTGATACTGAGTGACTGTGAGGTTGCCCGCTAGTCTGATACAGAGTTATGGTGAGGTGCTAAGGGAAATTATTACGAGAAATGATTATGGCCCGAGGGGCAGATTTATGATGATTTTACTGAGTTTTTCACTACGATTCACTTCGTTTTTCAAACTGATTTTTACTGAGAGTTTTACTGAGATATATTGAAATTATACTTGTTTCAAAGGCTTTATGGAAATTGGTTTTCGAACTTATGTATTTGATGAATACTTCATGGTGACTTGGTGTTTTACTGTTTTTTGTGAATTGGTGTATCTGTGTTGTGTGCTTCGTATTTCTCAGACTGTGATTTATTTTCATTACTACTGAGTGGGTGTACTCATCATTACTCCCTGCACCTCTGTGTGCAGATCTGGGTACTGGTTCGGAGCAGTAGTCATCCGAGTTTCGTTCATCATCAGCTTGGGGATTTCGAGGTAGCTGTCCCACGTCCGCAGCTTCTTCATTTCCTTTCCTTATTTAGTATTAGTATTTTATTCCTAGACTTTTTCTATGATAATAGCTGAGTTATTCCATTTTGTAGATGCTCATGACATGTTGACTCCGGGTCTTGGGGACGGTTGTAGACTGTTAGCTTAATTATTTTGCTTAAAGATTTCGAAATTTATATGCGTGTTATGAATTGTTGAAAACAAATTGAGATATTTGAAAAGAAAAATGTGAAAATTTTGAGTGTTTGCTAGCCTAGTTCCACGATAGGCGCCATCATGGCCGGGTAGGATTTGGGGTCGTGACAACATAAGACCACTGACAAAAAAATCATTGATTCACAACCAACAATGAAGTAATAAAAACATAAATGGAAGCAAGTAGCAAACGAGTAATAATGAAACAACATAATCAGAACACCGACGAGATGTAAACGAACTCACATAAGGAAAAAAATGAATGATAACTCAAATAATCAAATCATTCCCAACGCATGGACTTACGGCAAGAATTACCCCGAAGCACTACCACAAGTCATGAACCACAATTTTCAAAATCTTACACATATGGCACCACGTGCCCACAATAACAATCACCTTCACACGACAAAGCCCACATGCTACTAGGTACTTTGTAACCTTGATAAATATTAATTTAGATGGACGAAAGATATATTAAGACACCATAAAACATAATAAAATTTTTGAATAAGGTAAGGTGTCAAATAAAACAATGAGTTTATTTTAGAAATCAAGTAGAGCAAAATAATGTACAACTCGTCGAAATAGAGTATAAGATGAGTTTAGTTTAGAAATCAATAAATTGAGTAAAAGTATCATTTTTAAACAAAGCAAAACATAAGTTAAACTAACGAATTTGTTAAAGAAAAACATGATAACAATTTTAAGTAAGGTAAACATCTAACATGGTGATGAGTATAATTTGAGAATACAGTTATAGTGAACGTGTTATAACCATTTAGAATAATAATGTTGTAAAGACCCGTAAAATCCTTAACCAAAATGATGCCCGATTAGATCCCTATGTCATTATTGTTGTCCGCGGTTCAGACCTTTAGGATTGAAAAGTACCCTGCGGACTTAGAGGAAAATTTTCATGAAGGGATGCAGATCTGCGGTACTATGCGGTCGCACATCAGGTATGCGGACTGCATAATGGCCGCATAGTTGGACAGTTTGCAGTCCATTGTGAGGGAAACTATGCGGCCCAAAATGCGATCGCATTTTGGCTATGCAGACCGCATAGTTGCCGCATACCTGGTAAGTTTGCTTTTCTTTTCTTTGCCCAGTTAAGGCCAGTTATGCGGCAGTTTTTACGGACCGCATAACCAAAATGCGATTGCATTTTGGACAGCAAACCTGCGTCGGGGCTCCCATTTTCTAATTTTAAACCGGACCCCAGCCTAATATAACACCTATCCCCCATCATTTTTAGCCATTTTTTTGATATATTAGAGTGATATGAGGGAGAGTTCCCTATTCATCAAATTGATCTTCAATCACCACTCAAGGCTTGGGATTAATCAACTAGAGTACCAATTTTTGCACTTAAGAGGTAAATTTCTAACATACCAACTTTGATTTCTATATCTTAGCTAAATGGGCCATAGATGGGTTAGTTCATGAGAATGAAGATAAAGACCTTACATGCATGTAATCAAATAATCCTAAACTTATAGGGGGAAATGGGTTAGAGTAATCTTTCACTAAAAAGGGACCATGCAGTCTTTAATGAACCCCTAATGTTTGATATAATGCTCAAGTGAGCTCAAGCCATAATCATTATTACTATTTTTGGGTTCCATTGTGCTGCATTATGAATTAGATTGAAGGTGCTAAAGGGTCCGGTGAATTGTGGTAGAAATTAAGGAAAATCCCATTTGAGGTATGTATGGCTAACTCTAATCTTCATAGAATAAACTCGTTGGTACTCAAATATACGGTATGAATTCCCTTGTTTGATTCTCTAAAGAGTAAATTGGTTCTATGTGTTAAGTTGAGAAACTCTTGCTTCCATGTTGTTCTAAATCACTACCATGTCACTACGCTATTTGTTCTTTTACTATGTGTATGAATCCTCATATGTGATGGCTTTAGTTGATATGAAAGATGAGTATATGATATGGTTGAAGAGAGGAATGTAACTGAAAAGGGTGAATATGCCCAAGTGCCAAGAACAGTAAAATAAATGATGAGAAGAGATGTGAACTAAAATATTAAAATAATATGGTTACCTAGAGTGAGATGGCTTAGTCGATCGGGCCGAGATCGGACTCCATGATGTACATATGGTGGTAATCGCATCGAAAATATGATATTGATAATGTCTCACTGTTTCAAGTGAGATGGCTTAGCCAGTCGAGGAGAGACCGGAATCCGTGTGATAACGACACGGTGGTAATTATGAAAGTATGGTATTGATAATGTCTCACTGTTTCAAGTGAGATGTCTTAGCCAGTCGGGCAGAGACCGGACTCCATGTGATAACGACACGTTGGTAATTATGAAACTATGATGATGTGATGCCTCACTTAGGATGGCTTAGTCGGTCGGGCAGAGACCGGACTCTGTGTGATAATGACATGGTGGTATATTAAAATAATGGCACTTGGCTTTAAAGAATTATTAACCAAAATATGGAAAAACGGGACAAGAAAACCTGGTGACTCCTATTTGTGCTTTCCTCTACCTCTGTGAATTGTTATATGAAATCTCTAATTGTATTATTGCATGTTTGATGATTATTCTATCTAGAGTAGAGTTTGTCCATACATCCTAGTGCTATTCAATGGTACTAACGTCCTTTTTGCCGGGGGCGCTACATCTTCTTATGGATGTAGGTGGCGTTGTAGCTGGTAGCGTTAACCATCGGTAGTGGTGCCCTCTCCTCCTCCTTACAGCAATCCTGGTGAGCCTCATTTCTTCCTAAGGACGTGTGTAGATATATGTTACCCTCTTTTGTATATGTTTTTCTATTTCAAGTTATAGCCGGGGCATTGTCGTCGGCAGAACTATGTTCTTCTTCTTTACTTTAGAGGCTCCGTATACACTCATGTGGGTCATGTATGTTTTGGGTAGTTGTTGGGTTAACTCGTAACTGTAACCCCATCTCTTAAATATTGTAAGTAGTATGTATGTTTTTGGGAGACCTAAATGTTGGTATCGGTATATAAGAAAGAATGGGTTAATATCATGTATGTATGTTGTTGACTTGTCTCCTGCTAACTCAGTAAACAATGTTGTTCCATAATCTCGGGGAGTAAATGAGTTGGGTAGGAAAGGCTAAACAGGCTTGCCCGACTGAGTTAACTCGGTCAAGCGCCGGTCGCGTCCCCCAGGGTTGGGGCGTGATAAAGGCATCGAGTGAGATAACGAGTTCTATCTTAAGAGGCACATAGAATAAAGCATATTAATAATTCTTTTATTTAAACCATTATGTTACCAACAACTCAACAAAATATGATATAGTGACTCCTTGCAATTCACGTTGACAATCAATTCACCAAGTTATAACGGAGGCACAAATTGGCCTGTTAAAGCAATACAACAAATCACGTAGAATACATGACTCATACAAAAAACTACAATCCTTCTAACACCAAGATAGAAACGAATAACCAAATACAATCAAAATGCGGATTAAAGATTGAAGGAAGAACAATAACCGTTCAAATCAACAAGGTCTTCCAACATGAAATGTACAATGAAAATCACACCCGAGGTACCGCCTCATATTCACATTTCACAATTTCAATCACAATGTTTCGTTATATCACCATGTGACCCTTACATTTAGTTTTGAAAATCTTTTATTCTGAAATAGCTACACGCATTTTAGCCCACCTTATCTCATTGTGTGGTTTCAAGTAGTTCCCCTACTAGCAACACGCGTATCATGCTCACCTTATCTCACTGCATGTGCATGAACCCCTATCCTTATACCACCGCATGTGTATCAAGATCACAACACAATCATAACTCGCAGCACAAGTGCCCATATACCACAACTTGTCACAAATTCAACAACACCAATAGTTACACAACAAATAGCCCATGGCTCAACCGCAATGTATACAAAAATTTCAACAACAACAAAATGAATGGGAATGCTTAACAAGGAATGGTATCTCAACAATTAACAACTTTTCCTCAATGTGGTAACGACTATTACAACTTCAACACTAATAACTCAACAAGATGATATTCCACAAAATAACAACTTCAATTAAAACTGATTCAGGTAACAAGACAATAAGGAAGGCAATAATTTCAACTAAAGCATATAAGAGCAAAATAACAGTGAGAGGTAGAACAAGTGCTAACAACGTCAAATAAAGCGTGTAAAGTAGATTAACAATAAGAGATATAACATGTTATGACAATTCAATTAAAGACATGAAAAGAGTCAAGATAATCTAAATCGGTCAAATACCACATATAGCCCGTGTACCCACTCGTCACCTTGTGTACACGACTTTCACATAACATAAATACCAAAATCAACCCAAATCCTAAGGGGTAGTTTTCCCCACACAAAGTTAGGCAAGATACTTACTTCAACTAGGCTAACTCAACCCTCCGAAATAGCTTTTTCCCTAAAATTCATCTACACATGGCTCAAATCAAACCAAAAATGACTTAATGACATCAAACAATGCAAGAGAAACCAATTACTATAAATAAAGATATGATCTTCATATTTTTCCCAAAAAGTCAACAAAAGTCAATGTAGGGCAGCCTTGGATTCCGAAGTCAAGCGTACCCGAGCGAAGCGCAAACCAATAAAAGCTCACACGACAAAAATCGACTTAATCGGAGAACCAATTCACCAATACGTTGCTCTTGGGTGTTCTAGCCCAAGAGTCCAAGCCACAGTAGTTGGGTCCCATATCTCCCGAAATACTCCTCCAAAACTCGCCAAATTAGAGTATGTTGTTCTCCTATTATAAGAGAACAAATATCTAAAAGGAATTGGCAAATAAATTCCTCTAACTCATTTTTAATTTTCAAACACATAATATGAAGCTAATCAATGTCTGAAACCACCGAGTGAAACGCTAAAGCTAAAAACGGCTGGTGGGGTCGTTACATTTTCTCCCACATAAACATACGTTCGTCCTCGAACGTGCCAAGAGTCATTCCAAAGCCATGAAATCACCATATAACCTCACCGTGCACATAAAAATGGGTGATCCCACGTCTCCCCAATCCATATAAGCCAGACAACACCAGCTGATAGAGGATCCTTACTTCAACTTTAGTCCTTAAATCTTAAAACCCAGATCCCCAAAATCCGGAACTCATTATATGACCTGATTCTTGCATCTATGCATCGTATAACTCTGAACAAGTTGTATCAATCCATAACCATATCTCAAGAATAAATCACATGATATACCATATAAATCAAATACTCAGAGCAATAATTTTCGACCACAATAGCTACTTAATAACCAATCCGATACTGGTAACAAACCTCATATCAAGTAAAACCTTGTTGTAAGCCTTGATACACTGCTAATGAATGAAACATACAGAAACTCATAACCACCCATCATATTAACAAGTCATGGAGCTCTCTTTACCGATAAGAACCATAGTCAAAACCTAAGCCGACTAGTAACACAATTCTTGCAAACATTCCTTAATAAAATCTGATGGCACTCATTTCAGGCGCAATAACCTCATCTCATCCATTACAAGCTACTCTACCGACCTATCACATAAATCCTACGTAGAGCCACATACCATACAATTCGTGCACCAACGAACAATAACTCAAATATACCCAATGATGGAAAAAGAATGAAAATAAAGAACCATCCCGCCAACTCAACAGATACCACCACGAAGCGCAATGCTATGAATCGACCACACAAGGGGAAACATAACACACGAAATAAGCACAAACGATTATATCCTAGCATAATGCTGATGCTATGCACGAACCAATCTGACACCAGTCCAATTGGAATACGTCGAGCCATAATATTTACAATCAACAACCATAAGCATATCAACATCAATCATACAAAGCGCGTGACCTGAAATATGGAGATATGGATATCATTATATACCATAAACAAGAAGACCATAATGAAGGCACAATCAACCATTCAATACCTAAGAGCAATCTCGCTCGAATTTTGCTACAAAGCCAAACATAACTGCATCAGTGTGTAGATAACCAACGGATCACAACCAATTGCAGCATTTGAGAGTAACGCGTGAGACATATCAGAACATGAATGTGATCCACCATAACCGATAACATACCCCTCCACAATAACTGTGTTGGGTAGATAAATTTAACTCGATATAGAAAACACATCCTTATTAGACCTATTTGTAGCCTCCAAATCAATTCCAATCCTTCCTAAGTAGGTAGATAATCTCTGAAAAGCCCACAATAACATATCTATAGTACACACCATCATTTTGCAACATCTTAACATACTTTCACCGTTCACAACCATGGAACAATCTGCCTCGAGAACCATCTTAGTCCTCATATCCCTAGAATACTAGAATCTCCATATTCGATCACAACAACGCTACTCAAGTAACTGACACATTCCTCATATACAGTCAGCCTACAAGAAGTACTTCTATAATTCTTTCATGCCACAAAGAAAAATATGGACATCAGTAGTCGATCATCCAGGCGATTACTGTAATACCAGTCATACATCCGCAAGTCAAAACATAGTGTGCCTTTTGGAGTGCGCACCTTTCTTAGGTGGTATCAAATAATGCAAGCATTCTTCTAAACATCTGAAATCGTCCATGCTACTTGTGACCCCATCCAGGAGAAAATCATAACGCGTAACATGTTGCTTATGCAGGTAGCAGACATCTAGCTCAAGTTGTGGTCGACACTATGAAGAACTCTTCGAGGCCAATACGCACATCATCAAGCCATCGAATTGACTTCCCAACTCAACCAAGTCACGTAAGCCGTCAAACTCAAGAGTATTGCCACAGAACGTTGGTGAATCATTACCACACCAAAAGAATCAGTTACCTTTGTTGTTGTGCTGACCGAACACCACCAAGCATAACCATTTATTGGAATAATCCTTGACTTGTCTTCATGTCAACACTTTCCCTTGTCGGTACACAATGATCCTAAGTCAAAGCTCGCCGCGGAAGACCCTAGCACGAACCACATCGTCTAGAAGCCCATAAGTCGTTGTATTTCCTCTGGAGCACCCAATAATGCTGCAATTGAGATACCCACTCTGAAGAAACCTACTGTGAATCTGAAGATGTTTCTTTACCTCTTGATACTGGAACGTAGATTCAATAATAACACAAACATACCACCATACCATGAAAATCTAAGATCTTAGTCATGTACAATTCCGGGGAACCCCTCAACACTACATATATACCTCTGACCCAAGACTTATATGACACTTGCCTATGCAATCTAATCGTCAGTAGTAGACTCCCCCACAGGATGCAGAGTCATAGGGCACAACATCTGATGATCCACATTACCAACCTTCATAAGATTGTACATCACCAACAGATACAAGAACACGTTGCGTCCTACACCTGAACAACTGAAGATCTACAAACACGCCCGCATCCTTAGTCTGGACAATACCTCGAGATAATGATCGAGTACCTATGGCCGCCTTGCAGCCCATCCTCAGCATTACAAACCGTCGGGGCATAGCTGATACCGAGTGCACAATATCACATACAAGTGGATGTAAAAGGATATAAGATATATGTTTCAAGTTGAATAAATGTCGCAAGATAAGAAATGAAATGAGTGGTCCCTAATAGTTCTGTAGCCTCTTGAAGACGAGTACAGGCGTCTCTGTACAAATTCGTAAGACTCTACTAAACTTGTTTCTGACTCGTAGCACCTATGAACCTAGAGCTCTGATACCAACTTGTCACGACCGCAATTTCCCACCTTAGGATGTCGTGATGACGCCTAGTCTCTAAGACTAAGTAAGCATAACACATATTGATTTAATAATAGAATTGAATTATTTAATCATTTATTATAAACCATTAAATGACATACATAACCGCAAACGGCCACTAGTTATACATTTTCCAAAATCGGTAGTATGGAGTCATAAGCATTACTACAATATACTAGAATTTCTAAACACAATACTCTTTTGAATTACAATTTAACACTAGTATAATGAAGTAAGATGGTGACTCCGAGGACTACGAACGTCAAGCAGGTATACCTTGAAGTCTCCTTCCGCACAGACGCAACTCTCAACAACACAATTTGAATGCCTGGATCTGCACAGAATTGTGCAGAAGTGTAGCATGAGTACAACATAATGGTACCCAATAAGTATCAAGCCTAACCTCGGTAGAGTAATGATGAGGCCGGGTCATGAAACCTACTAGACATAGAAACTTGTTCAAGATGTACATAGTCTTACAATGGAAAGAAAATCAATGTAAGACCAACAACAGAAAAATTATTGATTTACAACCAACAATGAAGTAATAGAAACATAAATGGCAGCAAGTAGTAAACAAGTAATAAAGAAACAACATAATCATAACACAGATGAGATGTAAATGAACTCAAATAAGGAAAAAATCGGATGACAACTCAAATAGTCAAATCGCTTCCAACACCATGGACATAAAACAAGAATTACCCCAAGGCACCACACCTCATAAACCACAAGTCATGAACCATAATTTTCAAATTTTACACATATAGCACCTCGTGCCCACAATAACAATCACCTTCGCATGGCAAAGCCCACGTGCTACCATATACTTTACAACCGTGATAAATATTAAATTAGATGAACAAGTCATGCAAATTTATTGGAATAATTAAAATTCGATTCCGAGTTCGTCTACCCAAAAGTCAAACATAGTCCACTCTTCCAACTTAAAGTTTATAAAACGAGAATCATTCTTCCAAGTCAATCCCGAGCCTCTAGAAAATCAAAACCAACCATATACACATGTCATAATACATAATACATAATATGAAGCTAACAAAAGTTTTAAACCACCGAATAGGATACTAAAGCTCAAAACAACTGATCCGGTTGTTACACTACTCAGATTTTCATTTTTGCTATTGTTTACTTTTCTCTCGCTATTATTTGATTTCTACTATTTTACTTTCTCTAATGTAGTCTGATAGAAGTATATAAATAAAAGTAATAAAATCATAGCTAATATCAGTAATTTCTCAACGATGATATGTTACATGGATTAATGAATATATCTTCTATTGAGAAGAAATTGATTAAAAATAAATAGTAACTTTATAAACTGAAAAGTTTGAAGAGTAACTTCAAATTAAAGTATAAATATTTTATTTATTATATTTAATACTTAAAGGCCTCCTAGTAAAGCTTGACTTTAGGCCACAAAATGAATTGAGCCGCGCCCTACGACTACAAAATGTGAATTTTCCAGAAGTGGATATGAGGAGCTTTGGTGATTATAAAAATGCCTCTTTGGTAGCTTTGCAGTTGGGTGAATTTGTCAAGGAACGTAAATCAACAAGAATTGTGTTGTTAATTTACAGTTAGGTGAATTTCTCAAGGAAGATCGTCCCTCTTTGGTAGCCTTGCAGTTGTAAATGACAGAATCTTTAAATCTTTATACTTTATTCTTTATGTCTTCTATAAACATAAATTTGTCTCAATTATGATACATGATATTTTATTTTGTGGAATTGCTACAATGCTTATCATAAATGTAACTAGATTATTCTCTGAAACGCCTCTTTACAGATTATATAAAGGGATGCTTAACATAAAATGACGCATTATCTTGGTACTGTATAATACAAGTTAATGTTTAGCAATCTTAATTTAAGAATTTTCTACTTAATTGAACTAAACGGTATTCAGATTAACATAATGGGTACTACTTCTAGTAAATATAATGCTTTCTGGATATCTGATAGTAGATCCTTAACTAGCTTGAACTGTCTTTGTATTTTAGATTTCTTTTCTTATTATGTTTTTATTATACCAAAAGTGGTCAAATATATTCACGTACTATAAAAAAATAATTTAAATATATCATCCGTTTTATTATCCATTTAGTTAAGACCCTATCGTTATACTATAACACAAATATGCCCCTAATTTAAACGGAGAGACGCTAAGCTGAGAATGAAATAACCTATCCCCAATTTTAGTACCCAATTCCAAGCTAAAACCCACCCCTGACCATTACCCAATCCAAATAAGAAGAGAAAAAGTCAAAGAGTTGAAGACTTACTGTTACGTGTGATTAAAGGGATCGGGGGAAGGGTTTGACTCGTTCAAAATCTGTTGGAATTATATTACTTAGTCATGGGTTGAAATTTATCTATTTTTATTTGTACTGGACTAAGCCAAAAGATAATTATTTTTCTGATTGTTGATTCTTTAGTCATTGGGCTTATTCCTTTAGCTGGACTTCCGGGTCATCTATACAGTTTAGTTAGACAATGTATTTTGACACTTCATCATTTTCTTATCCAGAATGTACGAATAAAAGAGGTTCTCTTCTCTCTTCTTCAATACAATAAACCCTAGATTAGTCTCCATTGATTTAAGTTAAACTTCTGCTGCTAACATGGTATCGGAGTAAGGAATCTCGTTATGTTTTGTAGAGTTCGTCACGCCTGAAGGTTTCTGTTTTAGCTTGGTAGTTTCCATTGAAGTTCTGCAGCTTGGAATATGAGAAGTTTGGCTTCAATTTCTGTCACGACCCAAATTTTCCTCCGCAGGGTTTCGTGACGGCACCTAGTTTCTACGACTAGGTAAGCCTAAGATGTGCGGAAATCAAATATAAAACAACACAATAATAGAGGATGAAGCAAAAGCAATACTATTAAACTGTGTTGCTCGGCATTTACAGCTTTACTCTGCCCAAAACCCGGAATATCAACAACGTCACAAGCTGTATACTATAGCTCTAACATCGAAACTGAAAAGTATTTATGTCTAAGTACTATGACTATACTAGAATAAGGAAGGGGACTCGGAAGGTTCTGCGGACGCGGCAGAAATACCTCACGGTCTCCGAAAGCTGCTGCTGCTCCTAACCTCGGTACTGCGTACTGGTACCTGGATCTGCACATGGGGAAAAACATGCGCAGAAGGGCGTGAGTACTCCACATTCGGTACTCAGTAAGTGCCAAGCCTAACCCCAGTCAAGTAGTGACGAGGTCAGGTTGAGGCTCTACTGAGTTTGCAAATAAAACAGTTATAATTTAACAGTTGCAAATAAATGGAAATAATTAACGGAAATTTAAAGTAAAGCTAGAAGGAATAATGTAAAGTAGCCCTCAACTCAGCAAAGTATATAACTTAATAGATAATCGTGCAATGCAATACAGGGGGAATGCTCCCGGGTCTCAGCCCGTAGTCCCAACGTAAATATGCAATGCAGTACANAAGTAGCCCTCAACTCATCAAAGTATATAACTTAATAAATAATCGTGCAATGCAATACAGGGGGAATGCTCTCGGGTCTCATCCCGTAGTCCCAACGTAATTATGCAATGCAGTACAGGGGGAAAGCTCTCGGATCTCGGTCCGTAGTCCCAATTTAAATATGCTATGCAGTACAGGGGGAAAACTCCCGGATATCGGTCCGTAGTCCCAATTTAAATATGCTATGCAGTATAGGGGGAAAGCTCCCGGATCTCGGTCCGTAGTCCCAATTTAAATATGCTATGCAAGATGCATACCGGATGCAGCATAATTCAATAGTTTATGAAAACAGTAGGCAACATAGAGAAAAATACTTCATCAAGGTTCAAATAGTATTAGTGAGCGGAAAATCAGATAAAATCGGTTGGCGTGTTTAAATCTTAAGTTGCTACTCAGTTTAAAACGATCACAATAATAACAGAATGGAAAATGAGGTATGACATAGAAAGAACGAAGGGAATCCAGTGAAATGACCCATGCACGCACCCGTCACCTCACGTACACAGGGTTTTTTTTATAGTGAAAAATCAGTTAAGATGCCTAAGAGAAACATCCCCAACACAAAGTTAGGCAAGCCACTTATCTCGACTGCGTAAATCAACTCTGTACCACTCTCTTGCCACGAGTATCCAACTCCATGTGGCCCAAATATATTCAATTCGATTGCATATTGTAAATATCATTTCAAGAAATCAAAGTAACTAATTAATTCGAAGCTAATACGTGAAATTATGAATTTTGACCAAACGCCCCTCGGGCCTACGTCTCGGAATCGGGTAAAATTTACATTTCCCGAACCCTCATTCCCCCACGAGTCTAACCATATAAGTATCTCTCAAATCGGAGGTTAAATACCCAATCAAAAACCTAAAATTTGGTCTAAGAAGTTTCTTCATTTTTCCCAAGTTTCTACTAAAAAATCTCGAAATTAAGGGTAGAATTTAGGATTAGAATCATGGAAATTAACCTATGATGGTTAGAAATACCTTACCAAGAATACCCAGGTGAAAAGTCCCTCAAAGATCGCCTCTGCCGAGCTCCCACAATTCAAAAATGGTGAAAATAGGCTTAAACCTTCGAATTCGACATTTAATAGTCTGGCCAGTTATTGCTCTATGCGTTCGCGGAGGGTCCACCGCGAACGCAAAAGGTAAAAATCTATGGCCCAGAAAATACCCTATGCGAACGCAGTGAGGGACCCACAGACGCGGCCAACAAATCCCTAAGCCTTCGCGAATGCGGTCCCATATATGCGAACGCGAAGGGTAACTGACTCCTGACCTCTGGGACCCTCGCTAGACCTATGCGAACGTGTCCGCGATGAAGAACCAGCCTCAACTACGCGAACGCACCCTACTGCCCGCGAACACGAAGCTTTAAAATCCTTGAGCCCGAAATAGCCTATGCGTTCGCGGTGACCTCTACGCGAACGCATAGAAGGAAACCAGCTGTAGAAAAATCTGATGTTTTATTAAGTCCAAAACCACTCCGTTGAGCATCCGAAAATCATCCGAGGCCCCTGGGACCTCAACAAAACCTGCCAACTAACCCAAATACCTTATTCGAACTTGGTCGAGCCTTAAAAACACGTCCCATAACATCAAAATCATAAAATTTGCATAGATTCAAGCCTAAGAACTTAGGAATTTTCAAGAATTCACATTCGACGCCGAAACACGTCTAAACTCATCTGAATGACCTCAAATTTCGCACACATGTCATAAATGACATTTCGGACATGCTGTCGCTTTCAGACTTCCATTCCGAGCCCGATATCAAAATCTCGCCTATAGGCCAAAATCGCCGAAAATCTAACTTTCGCCAATTCAAGCCTAAACCTCTACTGTGGGTGGTCGTGGGAGGTGTTTCTCAAACTTTGATGCTCTCTAATGGAGATTGATAGTGGGAAAAAAAATGAAGAAAACCCGTATTTTTGGACATTTAAAGAGGCTGGCAACAATGATTTCCGCACCTGCGACCTTGGGACCGCAGGTGTGGTCTCGCACCTGCGAGAATATCATCGCCCCTGCGAAAAAGGGCCTGGAACCCTAGGCATCGCATTTGCGGAGATGGAGTCCACACCAGCGGTCCCGCTCATGCGGAAGAAGGGACGCACCTGCGATGGGGGTCGCACCTGCGAAGGCTGGACTGCAGGTGCGGACTCGCACCTGCGACTGAGAGATCGCAGGTGCCGTCACACCAGAAGTAGCTGCACCAGCAATGGTTTTTGGCCTCGTGCGGGGTCTGAAAGGCCCCTGGGCCCACCTGAGCCCCCGTCAAAACATACCAACAGGTCCCAAATCATTATACAGACTAGCTCGATCCTACGGAACACTCATAACATCGCTAAAACTCATAATCACCCTCCAAAACCCCTGAAATCATAACTTAATAACTTTTAAATTTCTAGAATTCATTTAATTGCGTCGAACGGGTCTATACTACTCGGACTGACCTCGCATTTTGCAGACAAATCATAAATGACTATACAGAACTATTCGCGGTCCCGGAATTCCGTTCGGACCTCGATAGCATAAAGTCCCATTTCAAGCCAATTCCACACTTAAGGAAATCATGATTTCCATTTCGGGCGCCGAAATGCTCCCGGGTCATCAAAAACCCGAGACAAACATACACCTAAGTCCGAAATCATCATACGGAGCTACTGGAGTTGTCAGAACTCGATTCTGAAGTCGTTTGCTCAAAATGTTGACCGAAGTCAAACTTGGCCAAATAGGCCAAACTTAAGGAACCAAGTATTCCTAAACCACTCAAATCATTTCCAAATCCCGAACCACCCGCTCCCGCAAGTCATAAAGCACGAGTAGCCGCGATGGAAGGTTTCATTTAAGGGAACGGGGTCGTAATACGCAAAACGACCGGCCGGATCGTCACACCTAGCTTTCAATACAATATCATTTTAGCTAAGCAGTTGGTCAGTCAATTTGATGGAATTGCACAGTTTACTAAGGCTTTGTGTGTCTTACAGGGCCATTCTCTGAAGAAGCCACTAGCTTTCGGTAAACTTGACAATGGCCTATACAAGCTGCAGATTCCTGTGTTTAATTCTTCCAATTTTGTTTCTACTGTTGCCCTTACTTTTCCTAGTTCTGTTGCATGTGATTAGGGGTGGAAAAATGGTTTAAAAAAATAGTTAACCAACCATATTATTCACTAAAAATGGGTTGGATAAGGAACTTTTTTTAATATGGGTTAAATATGGATAAGAACCATATTATCCACATAGAAAATGGATAACCAATGGGTCTAACTTTTACATTTGTAAAGCCTCAAATTGAGGGTTCCTTAAGCTAGGGAGACTAAGAATTCTCCCAAAAGTGAACATATGCAAGAGATCATGGATAATATGGTCATCCATATGACCATATTATCCGTCGGTTAACCCATTTTTTATCCATATTAAATATGGGTCGAGTCGGATAATTTATCCATTTTTATATTACCGGTTTTTTACCTGAACCATAATCGACCTGACCTGCCAGTTTGCCACTCATATTTGTGATGTTTCTAGTGCTTCTAATGCTCCTAATTGTAATTCTGCTCATGTTGTTTCTAATAAAATTGATTATTTGGTATTTTAGACTTTAGCACATTCATTACTCTAGAATGAAAAATATACCTATTATCTTTTCCTCTTTTTTCTACTAAATAGTCTTTTCCATGCTCTATTTGTCCCCTAGCAAGGCAAATTAGACTTACCTTCTCTGACAACACCATTCATTCCGAAACCCCTTTTCATTCGATTCACATTTAATCCTGGGGCCCTTATCACTCACATACCTCTAATGGTGCTAGATATTTCCTCACTATTGTAGATGGCTACTCTAGGGCAACCTGGACTCACCTTTTAGGAGACAAAAGCAATGCCTTTGATCTTCTCAAAATTTTTATTGCAATGGTAGAGAATCATTTTCATTATCATGTTCAAACTGTTAAAAGTGACAATGCTTGGGAATTGGGATTCAGTTCTACCGGCTCTAAATGTTTCCCAGACAAAGGGATCATTCAGCAGACATCCTGCCCCCATACTCCTCAAAAAATGGTGTTGTAGAGAGAAAACGCAAGCATTTTCTAGAAACTGTTAGGGCCTTGTTGTTTCAATCCAAATTACTTGTTTTCTTGTGGGGGAATTGTATTCTCGGTGCTACTTATCTCGTTAACATATTTCTTACTTCTTTATTGAAGAATAAAATCCCTTTTGAACTGCTTTATGGCAAGTCCCCTTCTCATGCTCATCTTAGGTCCGGTTGTTTTTGTTATACCAATGTCCATAAGGTTCATAGAGACAAATCTTCTCCCATGTTTGTCCCTAGTATTTTTCTGGGGTATCCTTTTGCTAAGAAATGTTACAAATTCTACAATCTTGTCTCCAAGTCCTCCTTTATTTCCAGGGATGTTCTTTTCATGAACATATTTTCCCTTTTACCACACCTTCCTATGTCTTTTCTACTCCTTACACTTCTACTTCTTCCTCTACCCCTGATGAGAGCTGAATTTGCAGCCTTGGAGGCCAATGGCACTTGCTCCATTGTTGATTTTCCTCTTGGTAAGAAGCCCGTTAGTTGTAAGTCGGTGTACAAAATTAAACAGGGGGATGATGTTAGTGTTGATAGATATAAAGCTAGATTGGTTGTCAGGGTGATACACAAGTTGAGGGGATTGACTTTCATGATATTTTCTCCCCTGTGGTGAAGATGTCTACTATTAAGACAATGGTGGCAGTAGTTGTCAATAAGTATTGGTCTCTCTTCCAACTTGATGTCAACAATGCTTTTTTGCATAGTGACCTTGATGAGGAGGTGTTTATGAAGTTGCCACTTGGTTATTCTATTAATCCACCTTCCACTTCTGTCCAGTTGGTGTGTAGACTTCACAAGTCCCTTTATGGGCTTAGGCAGGCCTCCAGGCAGTGGTATGCTAAGTTGTCCCAGGCTCTTTCCTCTAGAGGCTATCATAATTCTCTTAATGATTACTCTTTATTCACTAGAGTTTCTATGGACTCTATTGTGGTGCTTGCAGCCTATGTGGATGATATTTTCCTAATTGGGACTGATGTTGTTAAGATTTCTTCTTTGAGTCTTTTCTTGATGATCAATTTAAGATAAAGGATCTTGGTTCATTCAGATATTTTTTGGGCATTGAGGTGTCATATTTAGATTCTTGGGTTCTTTTACATCAGAAGAAGTTTTTTCATGATCTTCTTTTTGGGTTTCGTTGTTCAGTTGTTGCTCTCATGGTCTTATCTCTGTTTTGACTACTAAACTTATAGCCAAAGAGAGAAGTCCTCTCCCTAAGCCTAAGATTTACATGTCCTTGGTGGGTAATGTGATGACCCAAAAGGTCATCTTAAGTTAATTTAGTTAAATCTATGTTTTGAGGCTCCAAAAGCCTCCGTTAATCTTACCTCGATATGCGTGCACAGCCTGGGCATGTAGCCGGGAAGCTTCTATGTGAAAATTTGATGAAAATGGAATTTTGGTAACAAATAAATGAATAAAGTTGAATTTGGTCAACATTTTTGGTAAACGGACCCGGACCCGGACCCGTGATTCCGAGGTCCCAAGCCCGAGAAATGAATTTTTAAAGAAAATTGTTTTCTGGAAATAATAAAGGTTTTTGAAAATGAACGTTGATGTGAAAACCGAGTTACCGGGCCCGTATTATGGTTCCGGATCTCGGAACAGGTTTAATATATGTTATGTGACTTATATGTGAAATTTGGTGTAAAACGGACTTGAAATGACGTGTTTCAGATCAAAATTGGAAAAATTAAGCTTTATGAAGTTTTAAGAAAATTTTAAGAGTTTTGAGGTTTAATTCGTTGATTTTGATGATGTTTCGATGATTCAAATGCTTGAATAAGTCCATAGGGTGTTTTGGGAGTCGTATGTGTTTTTGATTTTGAAATTCGAGGGCTCAGGTGAGTTTTGGGTAGCTAACGGGGTGAGTTAAAGTGTAAAAATCTAGTGTTTTGGACTAGTTTCTGGTGTCTGATGTTTCCTTCAGTGCGATCGCACTAGAGTCCATGCGATCGCACAGAGTAATTGTGGGGTCTGGGGTCAGGGGTCAAAATGTTCAGTGCGAACGCACCTCAATGGGCGCGATCGCGGAGGGTCTAGGATTAGTACTGTGCGAACGCAGGTGGGATGCTCCGAACGCACAAAGGTTAGCATGGGGGCCTGGGGCTGGGTAAAATTGCCCTGTGCGATCGCACAAGGGCCTCTGCGATCGCAGAGCTTAAGTGAACCTGCCTCTATGCGATCGCACCTCATGTTCAACGAACGCATAGAGTAATTCTTCCCAGCTATTTTTAATACCCAAAAAACAGAATATTACACAGGATTTTCATATTTTCATCACTTTCTCCTTCCTCCAACCTCCATTGAAGACCCCCAAGCCAATTCTTCCTCCATAGCCTCTTGGGTAAGTGTTTCTAACATCGATTTCTTCCATTTTTCTTCCATAACCACTAGAATCTAGGCCTAAATTCCTAAAATCAAGTAGAAAATTAGGGGTTTTGGGTAGAGTTAGGTTTTTGGGAATTTTGGGTAATTCAACCCCAATTTGGGGTCGGATTTCAAAACAAATTATATATTCTAACTCGTGGGGGTATGGGTGATCGGGTTTTGGTCCGAGCCTCGTGTTTGGACCAAGCGGGCCCGGGGTCGAATTTTGGAAATTTTGGAAGAATGATAGGAATTGTGTATTTAGGCTATGGGATTGTGTTATTGAGTTATTATTGATATACTTAAGTTAATTATGCCTAGATATTGTTGTTCCGGAGTTGAATTCAAAAGGAAAGGCGGTGTTAGAGGGTTGATTGCTATATTTTGGACCCGAGGTAAGTGTCTTGCCTAACTTTGGTGAGGGAATAGGTATTGTATGCTATGTGCTAAGTGTTTATCATGTTCAATGCATAGGTAAGGTGATGAGTACCTATGCATTGTGTGTCAAGCATGCCCGTGAGTCTATTTTTGATGAAAATCTTGTTATTACTTCCATGTTCGTTATATTATGAACTCGTCTCTACTTGGGAGCCGTGATTGTTGGAAATCTTGGTTGATGAACCTATGATGAATTGGTATGATTGAAAACCCAAATGTTAAGGATATATTTGAAATGATTGGTTATAGCTGAGACCCTTGCCGGGGACTCGTTGTGAAATTGATTGATCTTTTCCCCTTGCCGGGTGATATTGAATTGTATTTCCACTATGCTGTATTCCTTACCATTATATCTGTCATTGTTAGTGAGGAAGAGTGTAAAGAACGAAAGGTGATGTCGTGCCATGACATTTGATTACATTGCATAGTGAGAGAGAGAAAGTAAAGCACGAAGGGTGATGCCGTGCCATGATTTACATTGATTATAAGCACGAAGGTTAATGTCGTGCCATGATTTATATTTCCTTACAATGTACATTGCATTGTCAGGAAGAGAGTAAGAGCACGAAGGGTGATGCCGTGCCATGATTTATACTATTTCACATTATACATCGCATTGTGAGGAAGAGAGTAAAAGCACGAAGGGTGATGCCGTGCCATTATTTACATTTCTGGATTTATACTGGTTTCGTTAGCTATTGTGTTAAATTTCCTTCCTTGTTTACTTCTATATGCCTAGGTAACTGCTTTATCTCAATTATTTCCCCATTATCTTCCTCCGTATCCCATGCTTATCTGTTACTCCCTGCTTCTTTCCATGTCATGTGTTGTATAATAAGACAGGTTATCGATTGTTGTCAAGTCTAGCCTCGTCACTACTTCGGCCGAGGTTAGGCTCGGCACTTACTCAGTACATGGGGTCGGTTGTACTGATGCTACAATGCACTTCTTAATGTTGTGCAGACCCCGCATACGGACCCAGTGGACCGCACTGAGGGAGTCACCTTCAGTCCACCCAGAGCTTCAAGGTATACCCGCTGGCGTTCGTGGGCCTTGGTGTTTCTCCTGCCTTTGGATTTCTTATTGTCTTATCTTTTTCCCCAGTTTCAAGACAATGATGTATTTCTTTTCAGACTATGTATTTAGCACTCTGTTTAGACAGTTCATGAGTTGTAACACCCTGGTTTTGGCCTTATGCGACGCTATGTATTTTACTTTTTCACTTTGCATTTTCGAATTTCTATTACGTTTCCGCTGTTAAAATTCTGAAGTATTTCGTTATTTCTGTTAAGATTTTCAAAGGTATTTTCTTTACTATTTTCGAATTGGGTTGCAAAAGTTAGATTATATGTGCACGTTGGCTTGTCTAGCGGGTTCAACGTTAGACGCAGTCACGGCCTGAAGGGTGGGATTTCGGGTTGTGACAAGTTGGTATCAGAGCCCAAGGTTGCTTAGGTCTCACAACTCAAGACAACTAGGTAGAGTCTGAGGGATCGGTACGGAGACGTCTGTACTTATCCCCCAGAGGCTGCAAAGTTAGGATAACTCCATATTTCTTCATCTCTGTCGTGCGATATGAATTCTAAGTACTGATTGAGTTTCCATTCTACTCTCTTGTAGATGGCGAGGACGCGTGCTTCCCTTGGTTCTGCTCAGCAGCCCGACACTCCTGCTACAGCTCCTACGAGGGGTCGAGGACGAGGCCATGCTAGAGGCTGAGGTTGGGGCCGGGATCAACCTAGAGCAGCAGCTCCAGTGGAGGACCCTCGGGTCGAGTCTGACGAGGAGGTCCTAGTTCCGGCAGTCCTAGTTGGACCAGCGCAGGTCCCAGAGGGGTTCATTGCTACCCCAGTGCTTCAGGACGCTCTAGTCCGCTTGGTGGGGCTTATGGAGAGTGTGGCTCACGCCGGTCTTCTTCCTACTGCACCAGCTGGTTCTCAGGCTAGGTGAGGGACCCAAACTCTTGTTATTCATACCCTAGAGCAGGTTTCCACTCTGTTTCAGACTCCAGAACCTCAGACAGCTGGAGTAGCTCAGCCGGGTATTGTGGCACCGGTAGCCGAGGGTGCAGCTATGTCAGCAGATGCTCTATGAAGACTGGACAGATTCACCAAGTTATTCACTGCTACTTTTATTGGTGCACTGTTAGAGGACCCACATGATTACTTGGACAACTGTCATGAGGTTCTTCGGAACATGAGCATAGTGGAGTCCAATGGAGTTGACTTCGCTACTTTTCGACTATCTGGCGCAGCCAAGACTTGGTAGAGGGACTACTGCTTAGCCAGACCAGCTGAGTCTGCACCTTTGACTTGGGCTCAATTCAAAGAGGTATTTTTGGGGAAGTTCCATCCCATTACTCAGTGAGAGGATCTTAGGAGGCAGTTTGAGCGCCTCCAGCAGGGATCTATATTTGTTACTCAGTACGAGAGCAGGTTCATCGCTCTAGCCAGGCATGCATTGATGATACTCCCCACTGATAGGGAGAGAGTTCGGAGGTTCATTGAGGGATTGGCCCAGCCTATACGACTCTAGATGGCCAGAGAGTCGAGTACTGATATTTCGTTCCAGGATGCAGCCGATGTGGCCAAGAGGATTGAGATGATTTTGTCACAAGGAGGTGGTCAGGGGGCTGACAAGAGACCCCGTCATTTTGGTAGATTCAGTGGAGCCTCATCTGGAGGCAGGGATTCTTTCAGCAGGGGTCATCCACCCCGACCTTTTCAGTCAGCACTTCAGGTATCTCCCCGTGCACTGCCAGCTCATGTTAGTGCACCACCAATATCTATCAGTGCACAACCATTTCAGAGTTACCAGGGTGCTTATTTGGGTCGTTAGGGCCAGTTCCCGAGTAATCAGCCACAGCAACAGAGATCTTGTTATAGTTGTGGTAGCTCGGGGCATATTGCCAGATATTACCCCCGAGCTTCGAGTGGACCCTAGTATCAGGGTTCCCGTGCCTTGCTTCTCGCAGCAGGTTGCACCCTTACCCCCTCAGCTAGCTACGGGTGGTGGTCGAGGTTCCAGAGGTGGTGGTCAGGCTTATAGAGGTGGAGCACAGGCCATGAGAGGTAAGGGTCATCCCATAGCAGGTAGACCCAGAGATCTGCAGGTTGGAGGGGCTCAGCCCCGGTTATGCTTTTCCTGCTCGTCCTGATGCTGAGGCTTCTGATGTAGTTATTACATGTACGGTTTCATTTTGCAGCCGAGAGGCTTCGGTGTTATTTGATCCGGGTTCTACATTCTCCTATGTGTCTTCATATTTTTCCCCTTATTTGAGTATGCCCCGTGATTCCTTGAGTGTTGTTATGCATGTGTTTACACCGGTGGGTGATTCTATAGTGGTAGATCGAGTCTACCGTGCTTGTTTAGTAGTTATAAGTGGTCTGGAGACTCAGGTCGATCTTTTGCTTCTTGATATGGTTGACTTTGATGTTATATTGGGGATGGATTGGTTATCCCCCTATTATTCCATTCTGGGCTGTCATGCCAAGACAGTGACCTTGGCCTTGCAGGGGTAGCTCGTTTAGAGTGGAGAGGGACTCCTAGTCATTCTTCTGGTTGGGTTATTTCTTATATGAAGGCTCGGCGCATGGCCGAGAAGGGTTGTTTGGCCTATTTGGCCTATGTTCGTGATTCTAGTGCTGAGGTTCTTTATATAGAGTACGTGCCCGTGGTTCGTGAGTTTCCAGAGGTATTCCCTGTTGACCTGCCGGGTATGCCACCCGACAGGGATATTGACTTTTGTATTGAGGTAGCTGAGGGCACTCAGTCCATTTCTATTCCCCCGTATCGTATGGCTCCGCCAGAGTTGAAGGAATTAAAGGAACAATTACAGGATTTGTTAGATAAAGGCTTCATCAGGCCTAGTTTTTCTCATTGGGGGTGCTCCAGTGTTGTTCGTGAAGAAGAAATATGGCTCAATGAGGATGTGTATCGACTACCGGCAGTTGAATAAGGTTACTATCAAGAACAAGTATCCTTTGTCGAGGATTGATGACTTATTTGATCATCTTCAGGGTTCTACGGTATTCTCTAAGATAGACTTGAGATCTGGTTATCATCAGCTGAGGATCAGGGCTAATGATGTGTCTGAGATGGCTTTTCGCACTCGTTGTGGGCATTATGAGTTCTTGGTCATGTCGTTTGGGTTGACTAATGCCCCTGCGGATTTCATGGAGTTTATGAACCGGGTATTCAGGCCTTATTTGGAATCATTCGTTATTGTTTTCATTGATGATATTTTGATATACTCTCGCAGCCGAGAGGAGCATGAGCAGCACCTTAGAGTCATCCTCCAGACTCTGAGGGATAGTTAGTTGTATGCCAAATTCTCCAAGTGTGAGTTTTGGCTGGGTTCAGTTGCATTTCTAGGCCATGTGGTTTCATCAGAGGGTATTCAAGTGGATCCTAAGAAGATTTCAGCAGTTAGAGATTGGCCTAGGCCCACTTCAGCTACCGAGATTCGGAGCTTCTTGGGCTTGGCTAGGTATTATCGCCAATTTGTGGAGGGCTTTTCATCTATCGCAACCCCGATGACCAGGTTGACTCAGAAGAGTTCTCAGTTCAGGTGGTCGGATGAGTGTGAGGCGAGCTTTCAGAAGCTCAAGACAACCTTGACCACGGCACCAGTGTTAGTGTTTCCCACAGGTACAAGGCCTTATACCGTGTATTGTGATGCTTCGCGGGTTAGGCTTGGTGCAGTGTTGATGCAGGATGGGAAGGTTATAGCCTATTCTTCTCGTCAGTTGAAGATTCATAAGAAGAACTATCAAGTCCATGATTTGGAGCTTGCAGCTATTGTTCACGCTTTGAAGATTTGGAGGCACTATCTCTACGGAGTGCCATGTGAGGTGTTCACGGACCATAAGATCTTGTAGTATCTATTCAGACAGAAGAAATTGAACATGAGGCAAAGAAAGTGGTTAGAATTGTTGAAGGACTATGATACTACTATTCTTTATCATCCGGGAAAGGCCAATGTGGTGACCGATGCTTTGAGCCGGAAGTCGGTCAGCATGGATAATTTGGCCTATTTATCAGTTGGAGAGCGACCTTTGGCTTTGGATGTTCAG
Organism: Nicotiana undulata; assembly: GCA_005239495.1. NCBI lineage: Eukaryota > Viridiplantae > Streptophyta > Magnoliopsida > Solanales > Solanaceae > Nicotiana > Nicotiana undulata. The sequence continues at coordinate 35,530 of ML288187.1, forward strand.
GCGTTAGCCAATCGATTTGTTAGATTGGAGGTTTCTGAGGGTGGTAGTGTTTTGGCCCATACCATCGCTCGTTCTTCGTTGTATGATCGTATTCTTGCCAAATAGTATGATGACCGTCATTTGTGTGCTCTTAGAGATATGGTTCGGCACGGAGGTGCCAAGCAGGTCACAGTCGATGCTGAGGGAGTTTTGAGATTGCAGGGTCGTATTTGTGTACCCGATGTTGATGGCATTCGTGAGTTGATATTGCAGGAGGCCAATAGTTCTCGGTATTCCATTCATCCGGGAGCCGCAAAGATGTACCAGGACTTGCGGCAACATTATTGGTGGCGTAGAATGAAGAAAGATATTGTATCTTATGTAGCTCGGTGCCTGAATTGTCAGCAGGTTAAGTATGAGCACCAGAGACCCGGTGGTTTGATGCACCAGATTCAACTTCCTGAGTGGAAGTGGGAGCGCATCACGATGGATTTTGTAGTTGGGTTCCCACGGACCTAGAGGATGGTTGATGCAGTATGTGTTGTTGTGGATAGGCTGACCTAGTCAGCACATTTCATTCCTGTGTTAGTTTTGTATTCAACGGAGAAGTTGGCAAAGATCTACATGAGAGAGATTGTCAGATTGCATGGTGTGCCCTTATATATTATATCTGACCGAGGTAGTCAGTTTACCTCCCATTTATGGAGGGTATTTCAGCGAGAGTTGGGAACCCAGATTGAGTTGAGCACAACATTTCATCCTCAAACAGACGGACAGTCCGAGCGTACTATTTAGATTTTGGAGGATATGTTGCGGGCATATGTTATTTATTTTGGTAGTTCATGGGACCAGTTCTTGCCCTTAGCAGAGTTTGCCTACAACAACAGTTATCAGTCGAGCATCCAGATGGCTCCTTATGAGGCGTTGTATGGTAGGCGGTGTTGGTCTCCAGCCGGATGGTTCGAGCCCGGAGAGGCTAGATTGTTGGGTTCCGAGTTAGTCCAGGATGCCTGGGACAAGGTGAAGATTATTATGATAGACTCCGTACAACTCAGTCCAGGCAAAAGAGTTATGCAGATCGTAGAGTTTGATATTTGGCTTTCATGGTAGGAGACCAGGTTTCCTTCAAGTGTCGCCTATGAAGGGCATGATGAGATTCGGAAAGAAGGGCAAGTTGAGCCCTAGGTATATTGGTCCATTTGAGATTTTGGACAAGGTAGGAGAGGTGGCCTACAGACTTGCCTTGCCACCGTATTTATCAGCCGTACATCCAGTATTTCATGTATCTGTGCTCCAGAGCTATATTGCAGATCCATCTCATGTTCTTGACTTCAGCGGTGTCCATTTGGACAAGGATTTGACTTATGAGGAGGAGCCGGTAGCTATATTAGATAGGTAGGTTTGCCAGTTGAGGTCGAAGAGTTATCCTTCAGCTCGTGTTCAGTAGAAGGGTCAGCCTGTCGAGGCAGCTACTTGCGAGTCCGAGTCCTATATGAGGAGTCATTATCCCCATCTTTTCTCAAAATTAGGTACTTTTTTATGTCCGTTCGAGGACGAACGTTTGTTTTAAAGGCGCAGATTGTGATGACCCAAAAGGTCATCCTAAGTTAATTCAGCTAAATCTGTGTTCTGAGGCTCCGAAGGCCTCCGTTAATCTCACCTCGATATGCGTGCGTAGCCCGGGAGTGTATCCAGGAAGCTTCTATGTGAAAATTTGATGAAAATGGAATTTTGGTAAAAACTAAATGAATAAAGTTGACTTTGGTCAACATTTTTGGTAAACGGACGCGAACCCGTGATTCGACGGTCTCGGAGGGTCCGTAGGAAAATGACTTGGGCGTATGCCCGGAATCGAATTCCGAGGTCCCAAGCCCGAGAAATGAATTTTTAAAGAAAATTGTTTTCTGGAAATAATAAAGGTTTTTGAAAATGAACGTTGATGTGAAAACCGTGTTATCGTGCCCGTATTATGGTTTCGGAGCCCGGAACAGGTTTAATATATGTTATGTGACTTATCTGTGAAATTTGGTGTAAAACAGACTTGAAATGACGTGTTTCGGATCAAAATTTGAAAAATTAAGCTTTATGAAGTTTTAAGAAAATTCTAAGAGTTTTCAGGTTTAATTCGTTGATTTTGATGATGTTTTGATGATTCAAATGCTTGAATAAGTCCGTAGGGTGTTTTGGGAGTCGTGTGTGTTTTTGGTTTTGAAACCCGAGGGCTCAGGTAAGTTTCGGGTAGCTAACGGGGTGAGTTAAAGTGTAAAAATCTGGTGTTTTGGACTTGTTTCTGGTGTCTGATGTTTCCTTCAGTGCGATCGCACTAGAGTCCATGCGGTCGCACACAGTAATTGTGGGGTCTGGGGTCAAAATGGTTAGTGCGAACGCACCTCAATGGGCGCGATCGCGGAGGGTCTAGGATTAGTACTGTGCGAACGCAGGTGGGATGCTGCGAACGCACAGAGGTTAGCATGGGGGCCTGGGGCTGGGTAGAATTGCCCTGTGCGATCGCACAAGGGCCTCTGCGATCACAGAGCTTAAGTGGACCTGCCTCTATGCGATCGCACCTCATGTTCCCCGAACGCGTAGAGTAATTCTTCCCAGCTATTTTTAATACCCAAAAACAGAATATTACACGGGATTTTCATATTTTCATCACTTTCTCCTTCCTCCAACCTCCATTGAAGACCCCCAAGCCAATTCTTCCTCCATAGCCTCTTGGGTAAGTGTTTCTAACATCGATTTCTTCAATTTTTCTTTCATAACCACTAGAATCTAGGCCTAAATTCCTAAAATCAAGTAGAAAATTAGGGGTTTTGGGTAGAGTTAGGTTTTTGGGAATTTTGGGTAATTCAACCCCAATTTGGGGTCGGATTTCAAAACAAATTATATATTCTAACTCGTGAGGGTATGGGTAATCGGGTTCTGGTCCGAGCCTCGTGTTTGGACCAAGCAGGCCCGGGGTCGAATTTTTGAAATTTTGGAAGAATGATAGGAATTGTGTATTTAGGCTATGGGATTGTGTTATTGAGTTATTATTTATATACTTAAGTTAATTATGCCTAGATATTGTTGTTCCGGAGTTGAATTCAAAAGAAAAGACGGTGTTAGAGGGTTGATTGCTATATTTTGGACCCGAAGTAAGTGTCTTGCCTAACTTTGGTGAGGGAATAGGTATTATATGCTATGTGCTAAGTGTTTATCATGTTCAATGCATAGGTAAGGCGATGAGTACCTATGCATTGTGTGTCAAGCATGCCCGTGAGTCTATTTTTTATGAAAATCTTGTTATTACTTCCATGTTCGTTATATTATGAACTTGTCTCTACTTGGGAGCCGTGATTGTTGGAAATCTTGGTTAATGAACCTATGATGAATTGGTATGATTTAAAACCCAACTTTTAAGGATATATTTGAAATGATTGGTTATTGCTGAGACCCTTGACGGGCACTCGTTGTGAAATTGATTGATGTTTTCCCCTTGCCGGGTGATATTGAATTGTATTTCCACTATATGCTTTATTCCTTACCATTATATCTGTCATTGTTGGTGAGGAAGAGTGTAAAGAACGAAGGGTAATGCCGTTCCATGACATTTGATTACATTGCATAGTGAGAGAGAGAAAGTAAAGCACGAAGGGTGATGTCGTGCCATGATTTACATTGATTATAAGCACAAAGGTTAATGCCGTGCCATGATTTACATTGATTATAAGCACGAAGGTTAATGTCGTGCCATGATTTATATTTCCTTACAATGTACATTGCATTGTCAGGAAGAGAGTAAGAGCACGAAGGGTGATGCCGTGCCATGATTTATACTATTTCACATTATACATCGCATTGTGAGGAAGAGAGTAAAAGCACGAAGGGTGATGCCGTGCCATTATTTACATTTCTGGATTTATACTGGTTTCGTTAGCTATTGTGTTAAATTCCCTTCCTTGTTTACTTCTATATGCCTAGGTAACTGCTTTATCTCAATTATTTCCCCGTTATCTGCCCCGTATCCCATGCTTATCTGTTACTCTCTGCTCATTTCCATGTCATGTGTTGTAGAATAGGACATGTTATCTATTGTTGTCAAGTCTAGCCTTGTCACTACTTCGGCCGAGGTTAGGCTCGGCACTTACTCAGTACATGGGGTTGGTTGTACTGATGCTACACTACACTTCTTAATGTTGTGCAGACCCCGCATCCGGACCCAGTGGACCGCATTGAGGGAGTCACCTTCAGTCCACCCAGAGCTTCAAGGTATACCCGCTGGCGTTCGTGGGCCTTGGTGTTTCTCCTGCCTTTGTATTTCTTATTGTCTTATCTTTTCCCCCAGTTTCAAGACAATGATGTATTTATTTTCAGACTATGTATTTAGCACTCTGTTTAGACAGTTCATGAGTTGTGACACCCCGATTTTGGGATTATGCGACGCTATGTATTTTACTATTTCACTTTGCATTTTCGAATTGCTATTACATTTTCGCTGTTAAAATTCTGAAGTATTTCGTTATTTCTGTTAAGATTTTCAAAGGTATTTTCTTTACTATTGTCGAATTGGGTTGCAAAAGTTAGATTATATGTGCACGTTGGCTTGTCTAGCGGGTTCAACGTTAGACGCAGTCACGACCTGAAGGGTGGGATTTCGGGTCGTGACAGGTAAACTCAACTTTCTTATTAATACCAGACCTGATATCTCATTTGTTTTCCAGCATTTATCTCAATTTATGCAGCCTCTTTGTTTGCCACATTTGGAGGTTGCTCTCAATGTACTGAAATATTTGAAAGGTACTACTGATTTTTGTGTCCTTTCCAATAATATTCCTAATCTTTCTGTGATTGCTTATTGTGATAGTGACTGTGTTGCTTGCCCTGACACCAGGAGGTCTATCATATGTTTTTGTGTCTTGTTGGGTGGTATGTGGGGTAGAAGGTAAAGAAACATCCCGTGATGTCTATGTCTTCTGTTGAAGCTGAGTATAGGGCTATGGGTAAGGCTATTAGTGAGCTTACTTGATTAAATCGACTGTTTTTGCATTTGGGTGCCAATTGTCCTTCTTTTGTTCCCCTATTTTTTGATAGCCAGGCTGCCATTCACATTGCAAAGAATCCAGTTTTTCATGAGCGCACTATTGAGTCGGACTGTCATCTTGTCAAAACCAAGATTACTGAAGGTCTCATTCAGTTGTTACATACCTCTTCCTCCACTCAACTCACGGATATCTTCACCAAGACTTTGGATGGAGTTGTTCATCATGGTCTTCTTTCCAAGTTAGGGGTCTTATCCCCCTCCAACTTGAGGAGGGGGGGGGGGGGGGGTGTTAGAAATTTTTAGTCATGGGTTTTTATCTTTCTATTTTTATTTGTGCTAGGCTGAGCCCAAATGTAATTATTTTTTTTATTGCTAATTTTTTAGCCATTGAGTTTATTCCTTTAGTTGAACTTTTGGGTCAGCTATATAGTTTAGTTAGACATTATATTTTCACACTTTATCATTTTGTTCTCCAGATAACAAAATAGATTCGCTTCTCTTCTCTCTTTTTCAATGTAGTAAACCCTAGATTACTCGCCATTGATTTCAACCCAATTTCCGGTACTAATAAAATCATTTGCCGGCCTTGTCACCAGCGAACACCCTACATTCTCTTATAAATCTTTCATTTATTATTTCTTTTTTTTATTATTTCTTTCCTTCTCTTATTTTTGTTTCTTTAATTATTCACCCCATTTCTTACTATTAACCTTCAAAAGTTTATAGCACAACTCCAACAAAAACTTTGCCTCAATTCACAAAATAATAACAAAAATCTCAAAAACAACTTATTCTCTAAAGATACAATTTTTCCATTTTTTCTTTGTAAACACTTGAGTTCAAACAAGTATACAAAGATGAAACAACCTTCAAAGTTATAATTCTTCTTTAAGTTTTCTCACTTCCAAATTTCTACTTATATAGCTTTTGAAAAACAGAAAATCTGTTAAAGTTTGAAAAAAGGTTAGATCAGAAAGAGATATAGAAGAGAAAGTTTGTTCTAATTACTAGGGCAAATCATCGAACATGTGAATTTCAAACTTATGAACTTCTTCTTGTACATCTTCACTTATATGAATGAAAATTTATGAAGCAAATACTAAGGTGATCACCAAAGATAAGCGCCACAGAAAATGAAATCCTGAGGTGGGGGGTGGGGGTGTGGAGTTACTGGGTTTTGTCTTCAATGAGAAAATAAAAAGGAAACTAAAACTTGAATAGGTAATGGGTCGGGTAATGGGCTAAATAGCGGTGGATTCATAAAGGGAATCGGGTATTAAAATTAGAAAAAGGTTATTTAATTTTTAGCTTGCCACATGTTATTCCACCTAAATTAGGGGTATATTTGTTTCATAGTACAACGGTAAGGTTCCAATTGAATGGATAATAAAAAAGAGGGCATATTTAAATTATTTTTAATAGTACATGGATATATTTGACCATTTTCCGTTTATTTAAAGACATTAATATTTTTAGCCAGCTTGTACATACTTTTGACAATTCTACTAGATACTTGCTACCTTCCGCCAGCATGAGTAATTCTGACCACAAAGCTTAGGCAAAAAAGAAGGAAATAACCTAAAAGTTGAATCTGAATCTGAACTCGGATCCTGTCAAACTCACTAAAGACAGTGATGGAGCCATTAGGCAAACCAACGGTGAACTACCAACTTAATTATGTATTTTATTATTTTCGAAATCGTGAATTTTATTAGATAAAGAAATCAATGCCTTAAAATCATGAAAACTTACGCTTTAAAAAGAATAAAAAATAGAAGTGTATAAATGCTAAGAAAAATCACAAACAACATCTAGAACATCCCAAAATCGGGTGTCACAAGTGCATGCGCATTTACTTAGGAGTACGATAATAATACAACATCTGTGCGGAATGTAAATAATATAGGATAGAGTAAATAGTACGATGGAGACTATGTGGGTTGCGATACATAGCCTGGAATGCAGCTCACCATAAAGTCTCCTCTGCAGTTGCGCCTACGCGCCAAGTTAACCACCAATTGAACCTGTCAAATCCTGCACATTTAGTGCAGAAGTGTAGCATGAGCACGCAAATCAATGCGTAACTAGTAAGTATCTAGCCTAACTCTAGAGAAGTAGTGACGAGGGGTCGACATCGACACTTACTAGAATTCCAATAACGCAATATAATAAATCATAAGTAGATATGAAGCACACAACAATAATGGGGTAAATCTGTAAGTTACATAATCTTCCAAAAATTTCTTTAAAAGGTAAGAATTTCTCAGTATTGTATTCTACCTTCACAGCTCAGATGTATCAAGTTCCGTATCAAACAGATAAGGAAAAGCAAATAAAATGTCATGAATCAGTGAAAGGATAATCTCGTGAATATTCGTACTGCCAGCGATATAATACACAATTATGCCGAGGTCATTCGGCCCGATCCAGAATAATGTGTACACTGTCATGGGTCAAGAGGTAGGAACCATAGATGCATCTATTAAACCGCCGAGACATTTAGCCCGCTTTACAGGAAATGAAGAAATTTATCAAATTAGGAGTCATGTGCTTACAACACAGATACAGGTGCATAATAGTTAATATACCTCTTTACGTTTATCTGATATTTTGGCCAACAACTCAAGGTGATAAAGCTCGGCCTAGTATACATATCTTTCTAAATAAATTTCAATCAAAATTTTAATTAGTTAAGCTAGCAAAATGAGTCCTAACAATTCAAATATTACATGATAAAGTCCTAAGTTTACTCGGACATAAACATATTCTAGCTACGTACGGTCTCTCGTCACCTCGTGCTTACGTAGCACCCACAACTAGTAGCACATAATAATTAAATCACCTAGGGGTAATTTTCCTCTCACAAGGTTAGGCAGGAGACTTGCTCGCTTCAAAATCCTATAGTCGGCCCCAACACCTCTCAAAAAATTCAAACTGATGCCCATCAATCCTAAAGTAGTCAAAAACGTGCAAACCAATTAAAATATATCCAAAAACTCTTAATCAATCAATTTATAATAATTCTCAACTCTGTTCGAAAAGTCAACAAAGCCAACCCCCGAGCCCAGTGCATGGATTCCAATCTTTTTTGAAGATAAACATTAACCCTAGCACCACGAACTCAATTATATAATCTTTTTCCCAATTTCATGTTTAATTTCGTGGTCAAAATTCAAAAATACCATTTCTAGGTTTTCTTCCAAAAATTCCACAATTTCTACCAAATTCCATGCTAAAAACCATATATAACCCATGTATTTAACTTGAAACAAGTAGGAATAACTTACCTTATGATATATGGCGAAAATGATCTTCAAGAATCAACCCAAATGTGTTCCAAGAACTTAAAAGTGAAGAAATGAGCTCAAAATCCTGAAATTAGACATTTAATACACATGTCAGGACTCCTTCTTCATGATCGCGGTCATAATCCATGTGATCCCGATTAAAAAAAGTTCCAGCAATGTTTCCTTCATCGCGATCACGGCAAAAATTCCACGATCGCAATGTACAATTTGTGTTTTCTTCTTCACTGACACTTTTCGGTATAATGGCCATAACATTTTGTACCAAATTTAAAATCATAAACGGTTTGATTTCCTGAAAATTAAATTCGAAAGGGCTACAACTTTTGTTTTTGGATCATCTCCAAATTCCTTATAGATTGGAAGATATAAGCTTCCGAAGTTAAACCACTAATAGCAGAAATTCCTTCTACGCGATTGTGATGACCCAAGGGGCCATTTTATAAATTTAGACTCAGTCGCATGCTTAATTAACATAAAAATACTATTTGAAAAAACCTCGATTTTTGTGCGCAGTCCGGACGTGAAACCGGAAAGCTTTTATGTGAAAATATGAGAAATGGTGATTTCTAGAATTTTAATTTGATAAAAGTTGACTTTGGTCAATATTTTGATTAAACAGACCCGGATCCATGTTCCGACAATCCCGGGATGTTCGCAGTAAAATATGGGACTCAGGCGTATGCCCAGAAATGAATTTCGAGGTCCCAAGCCTTAGAAATCAATTTTTGAAAGAAGTTGTTTTGCTGAAATATTTACGAATAAAAGAAACTAAATCATGTTTGAAATCATGGTATGTCACGCCCCAAAATCGAGGGACGAGACTGACGCCTAACCGGGTGATCCCAGTCAAGCGGACCTGGGTTGCCTTTCCTGCCCAACGTATTACCCCGCGTTTATAACAAATATTAGTTCAAATGAGTTAGCCGATTTTAGTATCAAAGTACATCTTATAGCATGACTCCACTGTTTTCCTCTTTTAACATGCCAACGACTAATATTCAAACATACATAATACCAATACATACATAATTTTTTAACATGGTCCGCGGTTTCGAGTACGTACTATTACTACCCAAAGATACAGTTATGCACTACCCACATTGTGTCTACGGAGCCTCTACGAATACTAGGGAGTTCACATAACTTGCCGGTAACAAGGCCCCGACTATACCTTTATAACATAAACAAAATAGGGTGGTATAATCCACACACGGCGCCGAAGGAGGAGAGGGGCTCACCACAACTGCTGAGGAGATGAAGGGGAGGCACCACTAACAGCGGGCAAAACTACCTGCTGCGGAACCACCTACATCCATATAAATGATGTAGCGCCCCCCGCAAAAAGGACGTTAGTACTGTGGAATAGTACTAGTATGTACGAACAAACTTCACCCCAAGTACAATCAAGCAGTACACAGATAAGAGACAGTTAATAGGATCCAACAAGCATTGCACAGAAATCAAAATAACCAGAATCAAGAGTTTCACAAATTCCCCTTTTCCTTTCAACACCTCCATATTCACGAGTCTTATAGATTTTTATTGCAATAGTGATAATGATCACATTCCATCATTATTACCTCGACCACCCTTATTACCTCGGCCACCCTTATCCCCTTCTCTCACCCTTTTTGTCTCGTCCACCCTTATTACTCCGTGTTGCGGCATGCAACCCGATCCCACCGGACAATTAACAATCACCACCAATTTGATCACAAGGATCTTCATCACGAAGAACATAAGTTCATATCACCCAACGAGTAAATCACAAAGATTCTCATTATCAAGGACAATCATTCATAACAGCCGAATAATCACGGCCACATAAAATCTTTATCCAACAGTGAATCATATGCAGTATGCCAACAACATACAGTTCTATAAGTTATCCACGTTCCTTTTCCATTATTTACTACACATCATTTAGCACTTAGATACATTCGACAATTAGATTCGTTATCATTTCTTTAGTTTGGTAGTACATCCTTTCATACCGGGGTGTTCAACAGTTAACGAGCTTTGCACGCGATAGAGTAAGCACAAGGAATCACCATTTTACAACTTCACATAGCACGGGGGTATGTGGCAATTAGCTAAGACAATCAGAGAATAGAATCTTACGTCTCAACACATTAGAACGATCAGTTCACATAATCTCAAACAAGTACACATACCATATGCTCGAACACCAACGAGGAGATTCTACAAGGGTTAAAATTATCCATACATACCTGGAGTCGAGTTTCCCTTTTCAACTTTTACTCACAATCACCGAACCGACTAGTACCATCAATCTAGTTCACAATTAAATATATTCAACTTAGAATTTGAAGTCATGCATGCAATTCGGACTCTCTCTCAAGAAATTTGCCAAACACTATGTGAACCCACTAGGTTACTAACCCTATCTTTGTGAAGTTTTACCCCAACCCGCTCCCTCTTACTAAATTAACAACATTAATAAACATGCATGCAAGGTCTTAGTTACTAATTTCAAGAGTCAATCCATGCCAACCCTCCCTTTGTTTAAAATCAGAAAATTTATATAAAAGGGGATTGGGAGTCCTTACCTGCTAGAATGGGGAAGAAGGAGATTACTTGAAATACTGGGCTTGAGAGACCTTGAAAATCACTCTAATGGAAGGTCCACTTCCTCTCTCAAGAACTCTCCTTTCCTTCTCTCTATTTTGTTCATAAACTTGTTAAAATGAAAGGGGGCAGGGGTTAAATGAAACTGGGGTCGGGTATAAAATTATAGAAAAATAACAGACCGTGTCGAATATGCGGTCAGGAATGCGATTGCATTCCTGACATGCGGTTCGCATTTTGGACTGCAAAATGGCCCCCAGGTGGGCCAAATCTTGAAAACATTCTGCCCAGGTGTGTGACCACTATGCGGTCCGCATACACGTTATGCGATCGCATTGTGCGTCGCATAACACCCCTTTAGTTGGGCAGTGATCTGCCCGTGTATGTGACCACTATGCGGTCCGCATACACGTTATGCGATCGCATTGTGCGTCGCATAACACCCCTTTTCTGGAAAAATTAAGTTCTTTCAAATCCCGGGGTATTTTTACAAAAATCAAGGTCCGATTTAAGAGTTTCCTCAGAGATATCAACTCGGGGACTTATTCGGGCGATATTTTAAGCAAGAAATTTTACGGGTCTTCACATTCTCCCCCCCTTAAAAAGCATTCGTCCTCGAATGAGGATTTTGGGAATCATTTGGTTTTTGAAAGCATGATATGCAAACCTTCCAATTTACACTAACTCCGGCATTTTCAGAAAATTTCGCCAGAGGTTCCCTTGTAATTAGGCCTATCTACCTGTCAGAGAGCCCCCGAAACACATTTCCAAGCACTATTATACAAATTTTGTTATCCCTACAACTGGTATACAATTCATCACCTCAATACTTGCACATATTCAATTACCTTAACAAATACATATGGCTC
>ML288188.1:0-21384 GCA_005239495.1 Nicotiana undulata
ATAAGGCCTGAAAGCCTCCTCACCACTCTCCTGAGGCCTGAAAGCCTCCTCACCACACTCCTGCGGCCTAGCCTCCTCACCACACTCTTGAGTCCTGAAAGCCTCCTCACCACTCAGTCAGACACTCTCAATTTTCCCTTAGGCCATAAACATACCGGGTTCTCGACCCAAAGCAGTATTTCATTTTTCAATAAATAGTATCAAAATACTCTGAGTGTCAAACAATTTGTAAGAAAAATATTGAGTGCAAAATCATAGCATATCAGTGAGGAAAATATAGTAATACAACCCTCAAAGGGAAAACAGATCGGCACTAGTCCCCCAAACATGGCTTACAGCCCAAATCATATCATATTAAAATAATACTAATTAAGCATAGGCTTAAAAATCGGTTTCGCAACTCAATACTCGCCTAAATACGGAAGATATTTTAAAAGTTCCAACCTTTTCATTTCAAAAACCCTGAAAGGGTGCATAGTCCGGGGTTTCATACCTTCAGGACAGGATTTAAAGACATTACTTACCTTAAAACTAGCCCGAAAACTATTCCGCAATGCGCTTGCCTCTCGAATCAACCTCCGAAGGCTCCAAATCTACCAAGTTCAGATTTTTATCATCAATATATGCTTAAGGAATAAATTCCAATTGAAAAATATCGAATTTAGCTCAAAAATCTGAATTCGGTAAAAACAAGACCCCCGGACCGGCATCCTGAAACTCAGAAATTTTTATACAAAAGTGTTCTTCTTCCTCTCATGAGTCCGTACATATAAAGAACACTAACATCGAAGTTCGTTTGACCCCTCAAATTGACGCTTTAAGGTCTCATAATCTCAAGCCCTAAAACCTAATATTTTCTACTGCTTTTCCACGAATTTACACTGGTTTTATGTTCTATAATCATCCATAATCGAGTTTTAATGATCACAATACTTACCTCTATGAAGAAAAAGGATTTCCCTCTTCAAAATCGTCCTCAAAAGCTCTTTTCCGTACAACAATGGTGAAAATAAGGTTTAAGTCGCGGAAGGGTTTATTTAAATATGCCCAGGTAAATCCTTCATCGCGAACGCGGTACCTCGCCACGAACGCATAGAACAAAAACTCCAGATCCCCCATTTACTCTTCGCGAACGCGGTACACCACCGCGAACGCATAGAACAAAAAATTCCAGGTTCCCTATTTACTCTTCTCAAATAGCCTCTAGTAGAATAGTCATAACTTTTTCCACAAATCTCCAAATGACAAATGGTGTACACTTATAAAAACTAGACATAAAGGGCTACAACTTTTATTTTTACATTATCTCAAAATTCCTTATAGATTGTGAGATATGAGCCTCCGAAGTCAGACCTGCACAACAGATATTTTCCTTATTCGCGAACGCGAGGTACTGTTCGCGAACGCAAAGAGCAAAGTCCCTGATGCCAAATTCTTCTTCGCGAACGCGAAGAACAACACCAGACACCAGCAACAGCCATCTCAAAACAGCCCGAAATGATCCGAAGCCACCCCGAAACACACTCGAGGCCCCCGGGACCCCGTTCAATCACACGACTTAGTCCCATAACACCCCACGGACTTTCTCAAGCTCTCAAATCACATCAAACATCGCCGAAACCCCGAATCGTACTCCAATCCAAACTTTATGAACTTTGAAATTTTAAACTTCTACATTCGATGCCGAAACCTATCAAATCACGTCTGATTGACCCCAAATTTTGCAGACACATCCAAATTGACATTACGAACTTGTTCCAACTGTCGGAATTCCATTCCGACCCCGATAGCCTATTTTCCAGTGCCGACCGGAAATCTCCAAAAACTAACTTTCGCCAATTCAAGCCTAATTATACACCGGATATCACAAAAATATTCTGAACACACTCCTAAGTCCCAAATCACCAAACAAAGCTATCCGAGCCATAAAATTTGCATTCCGAGGTCGTTTACCAATAAGTCAACTTCAGTTGACTTTTCCCATTTTAAGGCTATTTTTAAAGGCTAATTGACTCAACTCTCACTACAACCATTCGATTTCAAGTCTATCAACTCTAATACATCAATTACATTATAACCAATCTATAACAAGTCAATATCAACAATTATAATGCAGGTTTTACGTAACGACAGACCGAATCGTTACATTCTCCCCCTCTTAAACAAACGTTCGTCCTGGAACGAGTCTAGAAACATACTTGAAGTCTCAAATAAGTGCGGATATTTGTTCTGCATCTCCCGCTCGGTCTCCCAAGTAGCCGCCTCCACTGGCTGACCTCTCCACTGCACCTTCACTGATGCTATCTCATTAGATCTCAGCTTTCTAACCTCACGAGCCAAAATTGCTACTGGCTCCACCTCATATGACATATCACCCTCGAGCTGAGCTGTGTTGGAGTCTAACACATGGGACGGATCACCAACATATTTTTTGAGCATCGACACATGAAACACCGGATGAACACTCGACTGGCTGGGTGGAAAAGCAAGTTTATAAGACACCTCTCCAACCTTCTGAAGCACCTCAAAAGGACCAATGAACCGAGGACTCAACTTTCCTCTCTTTCCGAACCTCATAACACCCTTCATGGGTGGTACTTTTAGCAGTACCTTCTCACCTTCCATAAATGACACATCCCGAACCTTCCGGTCCGCATAACTCTGTCTAGACTGCGCCGTGCGAAGTCGCTCCTGAATCAACTTCCCCTTCTCCAATGCATCCTGAATCAGATCCGTACCCAATAACTTAGCCTAACCAGGCTCGAACCAACCATATAAAGCCTCATACGGGGCCATTTGAATACTAGACTGATAATGGTTATTATATGCAAACTCTGCTAGTGGCAAAAAATGATCCCATGAACCACCAAAATCAATCACACAAGCCCGTAACATATCCTCCAATATCTGAATAGTCCGTTCTGACTGCCCGTCGGTCTGAGGGTGAAATGCAGTTCTCAACTCTACATCGGTACCCATACCTCTCTCTACAGCTCTCCAAAACTGAGATGTGAATTGTGTACCTTTATCAGAAATAATAGAAACCGGAACTCCATGCAATCGGATAATCTCCTTAATGTAAATACTAGCTAACCGCTCTGAAGTATGAGTAGTACTGACAGGAATGAAATGCGCGAACTTGGTCAATCTATCCACAATGACCCAAATAGCATCAAAACCCTTCGAAGTTTGTGGAAGCCCAACTACAAAATTCATAGTAATTCTCTCCCATTTCCACTCCGGAATGTCTAATATCTGAAGCAAACCACCTAGTCTCTGGTGCTCATACATGACCTGCTGGCAATTGAGACACCTTGCTACATACTCTACAATATCTCTCTTCATCCGCCTCCACCAATACTGTTGTCTCAAAACCTGGTACATCTTTGCGGTACCCGGATGAATAGAATACCGCAAACTGTGAGCCTCTCCTAATATCAACTCTCGAATGCCATCTATGTTGGGCACGCAAATACGTCCATGCATCCTCATAACTCTATCATCACCAATAGTCACATCTCTGGCATCACCCCGACGAACTCTATCCTGAAGAACTAATAAGTGCCGGTCATCATACTGCCGTGCCTTAATCTGATCAAATAAAGAAGACCGGGAAGCCATGCTAGATACCACCCGTGGAGGGTCAGACAAATCAAATCTCACCAACTAACCCTTTAAAGCCTTAACATCAAGGGCTAAAGGTCGCTCTGCTGCTGAAAGGTAAGCTAGACTTCCCAAACTCTCGGCTCTGCGACTCAAGGCATCGGCCACCACATTGGCCTTCCCCGGATGATATAGAATAGTCATGTCATAGTCCTTGAGAAGCTCCAACCATGTCCTTTGATGCAAATTCAAGTCCTTCTGCCATAGCAAATACTGCAAGCTACGATGATCGGTGTAAACCTCACACTGCACTCCATACAAATAATGTCGCCAAATCTTTAAGGCATGAACAATGGCAGCTAACTCAAGATCGTGCACTGGGTAATTCTTCTCGTGCACCTTCAAATGTCTCGATGCGTAGGCAATCACCCTACCGTCCTGCATAAACACCACTACCAAGCCAACTCTAGAAGCATCATAATAAACCGTATAAGAACCCGAACCAGTAGACAACACTAATACTGGAGATGTGGTCAGTGCCGACTTGAGCTTCTGAAAGCTCTCCTCACATTCATCGGACCATCTGAATAAAACACCATTCCGTGACAACTTGGTCAGAGGCGAAGCAATAGAAGAGAATCCTTCCACGAAGCGACGGTAGTAACCCGCCAAACCGAGGAAACTCCGAATCTCTGTAGCTGAAGAGGGTCTAGGCCAACTCTACACTGCCTCAATCTTCTTCGGATCAACCTGAATGCCCTCGCTAGACACCACGTGCCCCAAGAAATCTACCGAACTAAGCAAAAACTCACACTTGGAGAATTTTGCATAAAGCTTCTCCTCCTTCAATCTCTGCAACACGATTCTCAAGTGCTGAGCATGCTTTTCCTGGCTATGAGAATAAACCAGGATGTCATCAATGAACACAATAACGAAAGTATCAAGGTAGGGCTGAAACACACTATTCATCAATTGCATAAACGCGACTGGGGCATTGGTCAGCCTAAATGACATAACCAGAAATTCATAATGACCGTATCTGGTCTTGAAAGCCGTCTTCGGAATATCAAAATCCCGAATCTTCAATTGATGGTACCCCGACCTCAAGTCAATCTTGGAGAATACCTTAGCTCCCTGAAGCTAATAAAAAAAGCCATCAATACGAGGCAACGGATAATGATTCTTCACTGTAACCTTATTCAATTGTCTATAGTCAATACACATGCGCATCGAACCATCCTTTTTTTCACAAACAACACCGACGCACCCCAAGGCTATACACTAGGCCGAATGAACCCCTTATCTAAGAGTTCCTGAAGCTGTTCTTTTAATTCTTTCAACTTTGCTGGTGCCATACGATAAGGTGGAATAGAGATAGGATGAGTATCTGGCACCAGGTCAATACCAAAATCGATATCCCTGTCAGGTGGCATGCCTGGCAGGTCTGCAAGGAATACATCCGGAAAGTCACAGACTACAGGAACAGAATTGTAATGACCCAGCCGGTCGTTTCGCGTATTAGGATCCTGTTTTCATAAATGAAACCTTTCTTAGCGTCTATTCATGCTTTATGACTCGCGGGAGCGGGTTGTTCGGGATCTACGGAATGATTTGGATGGGTTAGGAACACTTGGTTCCTTAAGGTTGGCCTATTTGGCCAAGTTTGACTTCGGTCAACATTTTGAGAAAATGACCTCAAAATCGAGTTATGATAGCTCCAGTAGCTCCGTATGGTGATTTTGGACTTGGGAGTATGTTCGGCTCGGGTTTCTGATGACCCGGAAGCATTTTGGCGCCCGAAATGGAAATCAGGATTTCCTTAAGTTTAGAATTTGGCCTGGAACGCGACTTTATGCTATCGGGGTTCGAATGGAATTCTGAGACCAGCAATAGTTCCGTATAGTCATTTATGACTTGTCTACAAAATTTGGGGTCGTTCCGAGTAGTATAGGTTCGTTCGGCGAAATGTAATGAATTCTAGAATTTCAAAGTTCTTGAGTTTGATTAATTTGGTTTTGGGGTTTGATTTTGAGTTCCGTTGTTGTTTTTCATGTTCCATAAGTTCGAGAGAGTTTGTATCATGAATACAGACTTGCCGGTGCTTTTGGACGGGGTCCCGAGGGGCTCAGGGGTGTTTTAGATCCCCGGGAGCTAAGTTGGAAAACTAGAAAATCTGCTATCTGGTTTCTTTCTCTGCGATCGCAGAAGGTGGGTTGCGATCGTGGAGAAGGATTTTGCTGGGCTAGTGATTGTTCACTGCGATCGCAGTCTTCCCTCCGCGATCGCAGTGTTCTGGGTTCCAAAGTTTCGTGATCGCAGGCTTACCTATGCGATCGCATAGTGTCTCAGCGGGGCCCGACAGGGTTGCTCTTCGCGATCGCAGGACCTCTGCCGTGATCACAGAGGTCTGGCCAGTTGGCTTAAGCGATCGCAGGCCCACTTTGGCGATCGCAGCGAGGACTTTTTTGGGTAGTATTTAAATGCTCAATTTCGGGTTTCTTCTTCATTCCTCAACTCCCAACCTCCATTAGAGCTCCTCCAAGCTAGGGAAAGGGCTGCCCAAGTTCAAATTCATCAAGTGCTGAGCCGTCAAGAGTGGTTTCAGA
Organism: Nicotiana undulata; assembly: GCA_005239495.1. Classification (NCBI taxonomy): domain Eukaryota; kingdom Viridiplantae; phylum Streptophyta; class Magnoliopsida; order Solanales; family Solanaceae; genus Nicotiana; species Nicotiana undulata. Next base: position 6,210 of record ML288188.1, read on the forward strand.
GTTTCGGGCGCATCTCTTGATCCGGTCCTTGGTCTGAGGAGTGCTTTTATCGAGGTGAGTCTCCTTTCTAACCTCGTAAGAGGGAAATTGTCCCTCTAGGTAACCTTGTTTACTATGTGATCTTATTTGGGGGCTACGTACGTACCGAGTGACGAGATTCCGTACGTAGTGGCTATTACTGTTTCGCCCGGGTAGTTAGGACATATCATGTTCATTGTTTTCTTTCCCAGTTGTAGCAAAGATATGACTTGTATACTTGTGTGATTGGTACTATTGTATTTGATCGTTGTGATACCTGGATTGATTAAGAGTGATGTTTGATTATATTATGGGATCGGGCCGTACGCCACGACAGAGTGAGGTTTGATTATATTATGGGATCGGGCAGTACGCCACGGAAGAGTGAGGTTTGATTATATTATGGGATCGGGTCGTTTGCCACGGCAGAGTAATGATTGATTATATTATGGGATCAGGCCATACGCCACGGCGAGATTGAGACCACCAGGGTGGGATCAGGCCGTACGCCACGGCGAGATTGAGACTACCAGGGTGGGATCGGGCCGTACGCCACGACGAGATTCAGACTACCAGGGTGGGATCGGGTCGTACGCCACAGCGAGATTGAGACTACCAGGGTGGGATCGGGCCGTACGCCACGACGAGATTCAGACTACCAGGGTGGGATCGGGTCGTACGCCACAGCGAGATTGAGACTACCAGGGTGGGATCGGTCTGTAGGCCACGACGAGATTGAGACTACCAGGGTGGGATCGGACCGTACGCCACGGCAGAGCGATGTAAGTAAGTACCATATGGGAGCGGGTCGTACGCCACGGCGGATACCAAACCTTTTTGATTTGAGATTGTTATTTGATGTTGGATATTGATGCACTTGATTATTTGGTTTACTTGCCTATAGTTATTTTTACATCCTTTTTACTGTACGACTTTTGGACCTTAGTGAGTATCGAGTCGACCTCTCGTCACTACTTCTTCGAGATTAGACGGGATACTCACTGGGTACATATTTATATATATGTACTCATGCTACACTTTCTTTCCTTTTATGTACTTGACTGTACAGGTCTGGAGGCTGGTCCATCTGATTATTAGGCCGGTGCAAGATATTGATAGCGTGGTCATACTTCACGGTGAGCTTCTTTCCTGGCGACTTCCTAGCAGCACCCTGGAGCGTCTTTTGTTATGCCCTCTGTCTATTTCATTCGGACTGAGACCCTGTATATATATATATATATATATATATTGTAGTCATTGTATATTCAGTAGTTTCCTGTGACACTCGTGACACTAGTTCCTGGCACACACGCGGTATATGTATTTTTTTTTGGGGTTTTGGGTTGTATATCTATGTATATGCTTTGTTTCGGCCTTGTAATTACTATGACTTTTCCTTCACTCAAGGCTAGTATCATGTTAGTTATTTTAAACTGGTAATTATCGACTTGTTTGATCGAATGGGGAAGGTATCAGTTAGTGAAAGTTATATCAGCTTGCCTAACCCCGTCGTTGGGCCCCATCGCGACCTGAATTAGGATTTGGGTTGTGACAACGTGGTATCAGAGCCTTAGGTTCACGTAGTCTCACGAGTCACGGGCAAACCTAGTAGAGTCTTGCGGATCGGTACAGAGACGTCTGTACTTATCTTCAGGAGGCTATAGGGTGTTAAGAAACTCTTTTTTGTTCATATCCTATCGTGCAACCGATGATGTACACAAACCTGTTCTTCTATTCTCTCACAAATGGTGAGGACGCAAGCTTCACATGTTCCTGATCCAGGAGAGGTTGCTACCCCCGCTGCTCGAGGCCATGGTAGGGGCAAGGGTAGGGCTCCTGTTCGTAGGAGGGGGCGAGGGAGTCCCAGAGCTGTACCGGTTGCACCGATTGGGGATCCTTATGTTGAGGAGCAGGATGAGCTGCCTCCAAAAGCTCCACCAACAACTGATTTTATGACGGTGCCGGGCTTCCAAGAGGGCATGGGCTGTATGCTGAGGTTCATGGATACTATGTCACAGGCGGGTGTACTTCCATTAGATCCTGCTGCTTTCCAGGCAGGAGGGGGAGTTCAGACCCCTACTGCTCAGGCTACAGGACCAGCAGCAGCAGTACATCGTACTCTAGATATTCCACCGGTGATCGCGGTTCAGCCTGGGGTGGCAGCACCGGAGCCCAAGCCAGTTGCAGAGACAGACCAGCAGATTTTGCTGGGTAGATGGACCCAGCTTCGCCCTCCGACCTTCGGGGGTGAGCGGGGAGAGGATGCACATGATTTTATCGAGAGGTGCAGGGACAAACTGCACAATATGAGGATATTAGAGTCACATGGGGTAGATTTAACGACCTTTTAGCTTGAGGGCAGAGCTTGCCGCTAGTGGCAGTCTTATGTACTCAGTAGACTAGCAGGGTCCCCACCGGTTACTTGGGAGCAGTTTACTCAGTTATTCTTGGATCGATACATTCCACCGTCTGAGAGGGAGGACCTGCGGGGTTAGTTTGAGAGGTTAGAGCAGGGGCAGATGTCTGTGTCAGATTATGAGGCCAGGTTCTCAGAGTTGTCCCGCCATGCTCTCATGATATTGCCCACAGATGCTAAGAGGGTTCGACGGTTTGTGGCAGGCTTACATCCGGGTATCAGGACTTCCATGGCCAGAGAGGTAGAGATGGGTACCCCATATCAGCTTGTGGCCGAGATAGCTCAACGGATCGAGGGTTACCGTGCGAGGGGTAGAGAGCAGGGTCAGCAAGACAAGAGGCCCAGGTTCACAGGTGACTTCAGAGGGGCTCCAGCTAGGGCCAGGGGTCAGTACGGAGGTGTCCAGTTCAGAAGGCCTTCCTATCCAGCACCTCCAGTACCTACTAGGGTTGTTCCAGTCAAGCCCCAGTTTAGCGCCATGCCAGAGCGCTCCTACCATCCTCCAGCCATCCAGAGCGCACCTAACAGTTATTCTAGCCATCAGAGATCCTCCATTTCTTATCCCAGTGCTTTACCGGCGGATTCGCACCGCTCTTCAGCTATTCAGGGTTCCTCCTCTTCAGAGCAGCAAGTAGTAGTGCCAGGGGGTTGCTTCGAGTGTGGGTATCTAGGTCACGCATGGAGATTTTATCCCAGGAATCAGGGCAAGGCCGTGCAGCAGAGCCATCAACCTGTGATTACAGCACCAACAGCACGACCGCTTAGGGGTGGAGGTCAAATTGGTGGAGGCCGTCCTAGGGGGGAGGCCAGTCAGGAGCGGGTCGTTCAGCTCCAGCTCGTCCTGGGGGAGTTCAGTCTTCGGGTGCTCCAGCCAGATTTTATGCTATTCCTGCCAGGGCAGACGCGGTGGCATCAGACGCGGTGATTACAGGTATGAGTTTAGTCTGTGGTAGAGAGACTTCAGTGCTATTGGATCCAGGGTCTACATATTCATATGTTTCAGCATTATTGTCCCATTCTATGGATGTTATTTGCGAGTCTTTGGGTTCTCCCTTGTATGTATCCATCTTGTGGGCGACTCTGTAGTGGTAGACCAGGTCTACCGGTCTTGTGTGATTACCTTCTGTGGGCTTGAGACCAGAGTCGACCTGTTATTGCTTGATATGGTTGATTTCGAGGTTATTTTGGGCATGGATTGTTTATCTCCTTATCATGCTGTATTGGATTGCCATGCCAAGACAATTACATTGTCCATGCCTGAATTGCCGAGGTTAGAATGGAGGGGTTCTTCAGTCAGTGCCTTCAACCGGGTTATTTCCTTCATGAAAGCTCGGCATATGGTCGAGAAAGGGTGTCTGTCTTACTTTGCTTATGTGCGGGACACCTTCGCCGAGTCTCCTACCATTGATTCAGTACCGGTTATTCGGGATTTTCCGGATGTGTTTCCTTCAGATCTTCCAGGCATGCCTCCAGATCGAGATATAGATTTCTGCATTGATTTGGCTCCAGATACTCAGCCTATTTCCATTCCTCCCTATCGTATGGACCCTAAGGAGCTAAGGGAACTGAATGAGCAGCTTGAGGAGCTGTTGTCCAAGGGATTCATTAGGCCAAGTGTGTCGCCGTGGGGTGCTCCAGTCCTATTTGTGAAGAAGAAGGATAGGTCTATGCGGATGTGTATTGACTACCGCCAGTTGAATAAAGTGACCATCAAGAAAAAGTATCCTCTGTCGCGCATTGATGATTTGTTTGATCAGCTACAGGGTGCTCGTGTGTTCTCTAAAATTGATCTGAGGTCAGGTTACCACCAGTTGAAGATTCGGGCTTCTGATGTCCCGAAGACTGCATTTCACACCAGATATGGCCACTGTGAGTTCTTAGTGATGTCCTTTGGCTTGACTAATGCCCCATCAACGTTTATGGACTTGATGAATAGGGTATTCGGGCCGTATATCAACTCCTTCGTTATTGTTTTCATTGATGATATATTGATCTACTCACGGAGCCTGGGAGAGCACGAGCAGCATTTGAGAGTTGTACTTCAAACCTTGCGAGAGAAAAAGCTATATGTTAAGTTCTCCAAGTTCGAGTTTTAGCTGGAGTCCGTGGCATTTATGGTGCATGTGGTTTCAGGTGAGGGTAACAAGGTTGATCCGCAGAAGATTGAGGTAGTTCAGAGTTGGCCACGTCCTACTTCAGCTTCAAAGATCAGGAGTTTTCTGGGTTTAGCGGGCTACTACCATCGGTTCGTGGAGGGGTTTTCTTCTATTGCAGCCCCATTGACTAGATTGACTCAGAAGAATGCTCCATTTCAGTGGTCTGACGATTGTGAGGCGAACTTTCAAAAGCTCAAGTTAGCATTGACTTCAGCACCAGTGTTATCATTGCCTTTTAAGTCTGGAGTATATACAGTGTATTGCAACGCTTCACACGTTGGGTTGGGATGTGTGTTGATGCAGGATGGCAGAGTTATTGCTTATGATTCGCGATAGCTGAAGGTTCATGAAAAGTATTACCATGTGCACGATTTGGAGTTGGCGGCGATTGTTCATGCTTTGAAGATATGGCGGCATTACTTATATGGTGTATCTTGTGAGGTCTATACGGACCACCGCAGCCTGCAGTACTTGCTTAAGCAGAGGGACCTTAATTTGAGGCAACGAAGGTGGCTTGAGTTATTAAAGGACTACGATCTCACTATCCTGTATCATCCGGGCAAGGAAAATGTAGTGGCAGATGCTTTGAGCAGGAGAGCAGAAAGTATAGGCAGTTTAGCTTACATTTCAGCTGAGGAGAGGCCTTTAGCCTTGGATATTTAGTCCTTGGCAAATCGATTAGTGAGATCGGATCTTTCCGAGCCTCGTCGAGTTTTGGCTCATGTGGTTGCGCAACCTTCATTATTGGGAGAGATCAAGGCTCGACAGTTTGATGATCCACGTCTAGCAGAGCTTCGAGATACGGTGGTCCAGGGCAGGGCCAAGGAGGTGACCTTAGGCGATGATGGTGTTCTGCGACTCCGGGGTCGATTGTGCGTCCCTGATATTGATGGCCTGAGGGAAAGGATTCTAGCAGAGGCGCACAGTTCACGGTACTCTATTCACCCAGGAGCCACGAAGATGTATCGTGATTTGAGGCAGCACTACTGGTGGAGGCGGATGAAGAAGGACATTGTTCAGTTTGTGGCCAGGTGTCTTAATTGTCAGCAGGTTAAGTACGAGCATCAGCGGCCAGGAGGCTTGTTTCAGCAGATGCCCATTCCTCAGTGGAAGTGGGATCCTATCACTATGGACTTCGTGGTTAGGTTGCCTCGGACTTTGCGAAAGGTTGATGCGGTTTGGGTCATTGTGGATAGATTGACCAAATTGGCACATTTCATTCCTATGGCTACCTCTTACACTACAGAGAGGTTGGCTCAGATTTATCTTTGTGAGATAGTCCGGTTGCATGGTGTGCCGGTGTCTATCATTTCAGATCGGGGTCCTTAGTTCACTTCGCACTTCTGGAGAGCCTTGCACAGCGAGATGGGTATGCAGATAGACCTCAGTTCAGCTTTTCACCCTCAGACTGATGGCCACTCAGAGCGTACAGTTCAAATTCTGGAGGATATGCTCAGGGCTTGCGTGATTGATTTCAGGGGACAGTGGGACCGGTTCTTACCTTTGGTGGAGTTTGCATACAATAATAGTTATCAGTCCAGCATCGAGATGGCTCCATTTGAGTCTTTATATGGTCAGCGATGCCGTTCTCTGATTGGATGGTTTGAGCCTGGTGAGGCCAAGTTATACGGTACAGATCTGGTCAGAGATGCCTTGGAAAAGGTAAAAATTATTCAGAAGAGGCTCCGTACAGCACAGTCTAGGCAAAAGAGCTACACATATCACCGGGCACGTGATGTATCATTCATGGAAGGAGATAAGGTTATGTTGAAGGTTTCACCGATGAAGGGAATTATGAGATTCGGGAAGAAGGGAAAGCTGAGCCCTAGGTTTATAGGTCCTTTCGAGGTATTGAAGCGGGTTGGAGAGGTTGCTTATGAGCTTGCCTTGCCTCCAGCCTTATCAGGAGTTCACCCAGTTTTTCATGTTTCTATGCTTCGGGGGTATCATGCCGACTTCTCGCACGGGGTTGATTACAACACTATTCAGTTAAATGAGAAGTTGGGCTACGAGGAGGAGCCAGTGGCTATTGTTGATAGACAGGACCTCCAGTTGAGGTCTAAGACAGTTTCTGCAGTTAAGGTCCAGTAGAGGGGCCAACCAGTTGAGAAGGCGACTTGGGAGTCCGAGCAGGACATGCGGAGCAGATATCCACAGTTATTCAGCACTTCAGGTACGATTCTAGACCCGTGAGGACGAACGTTTGTTTAAGAGAGGGAGAATGTAACGACCCAGCCGGTCGTTTTGCCTATTAGGATCCTTTTTTCATAAATAAAACCTTTCTTAGCGGCTATTCGTGCTTTATGAATCACAGGAGCGGGTGGTTCGGGATCCGAGGAATGATTTGGATGGGTTAGGAACACTTGGTTCCTTAAGGTTGGCCTATTTGGCCAAGTTTGACTTCGGTCAACATTTTGAGCAAACGACCTCGGAATCGAGTTCTGACAGCTCCAGTAGCTCCGTATGATGATTTCGGACTTGGGCGTATGTTCGACTTGGGTTTCTGATGACCTAGAGCATTTCGGCGCCCGAAATGGAAATCAGGATTTCCTTAAGTTTAGAATTTGGCCTGGAACAGGACTTTATGCTATCGGGGTCCGAATGGAATTTTGAGACCGGAATAGTTCCGTATAGTTATTTATGACTTGTCTGCAAAATTTGGGGTCGTTCCGAGTAGTATAGGCTCGTTCGGCGCAATGTAATGAATTCTAGAATTTCAAAGTTCTTGAATTTGATTAATTTGGTTTTGGGTTTTGATTTTGAGTTCCGTTGTTGTTTTTCATGTTCCGTAAGTTCGAGCGAGTCCATATCATGAATACAGACTTGCCGGTGTTTTTGGATAGGGTCCCGAGAGGCTCAGGGGTGTTTTAGACCCCCGGGAGCTAAGTTGGAAAACCAGAAAATCTGCTATCTGGTTTCCTTCTCTGCGATCGCAGAAGGTGGGTTGCGATCACGGAGAAGGATTTTGCTGGGCTAGTGATTGTTCACTGCGATCGCAGCCTCCCCTCCACGATCGCAGTGTTCTGGGTTCTAAAGCTTCACAATCGGAGGCTAACCTATGCGATCGCATAGTGTCTCAGCGGGGCCGGGCAGGGTTTCTCTTCGCGATCGCAGGACCTCTGCCGCGATCGCAGAGGTATGGCCAGTTGGCTTACGCGATCGCAAGCCCACTTTGGCGATCGCCGCGAGGACTTTTCTGGGCAGTATTTAAATGCTCAATTTCAGGTTTCTTCTTCATTCCTCAACTCCCAACCTCCATTAGAGCTCCTCCAAGCTAGGAAAGGGCTGCCCAAGTTCAAATTCATCAAGTTGTGAGCCGTCAAGAGTAGTTTCGGAGTTTCGGGCGCATCTCTTGATCCGGTCCTTGGTCTGAGGAGTGATTTTATCGAGGTGAGTCTCCTTTCTAATCTCGTAAGAGGGAAATTGTCCCTCTAGGTAACCTTTTTTGCTATGTGATCTTATTTGGGGGCTACGTACGTACCGAGCGACAAGAGTCCGTACTTAGTGGCTATTACTGTTTCGCCCGGGTAGTTAGGACACAACATGTTCATTGTTTTCTTTCCCAGTTGTAGCATAGATATGACTTGTATACTTGTGTGATTGGTACTATTGTCTTTGATCGTTATGATACCTAGCTTGATTAAGAGTGAGGTTTGATTATATTATGGGATCGGGCCGTACGCCACGGCGGAGTGAGGTTTGATTATATTATGGGATCGGGCCGTATGCCGCGGCACAGTGATGTTTGATTATATTATGGGATCGGGCCATACGCCACGGCTGATTAATGATTGATTATATTATGGGATCAGGCCGTACGCCACGGCGAGATTAAGACTACTAGGGTGGGATCGGGCCGTACGCCACGGCGAGATTGAGACTACCAGAGTGGGTTCGGGCCGTACGCCACGGCGAGATTGAGACTACCAGGGTGGGATCGGGTCGTACGCCACGACGGAGCGATGTAAGTAAGTACCATATAGGAGCGGGCCGTACGCCACATCGGATACCAAACTTGTTTGATTTCAGATTTTTATTTGATGCTGGATATTGATGCACTTGATTATTTGTTTTACTTGCCTACAGTTTTCTTTACATCCTGCTTACTGTACGACTTTTAGACCTTAGTGAGTATCGAGTCGACCTCTCGTCACTACTTCTTCGAGATTAGACGGGATACTCACTAGGTACATATTTATATATATGTACTTATGCTACACTTTCTTTCCTTTTCTGTACTTGACTGTACAGGTCCGGAGGCTGGTCCATTTGATTTTCAGGCCGGTGCCAAATATTGATAGCGTGGTCATACTTCACGATGAGCTGCTTTCCTGGCAACTTCCTAGCAGCACCCTGTGTGTATATATATATATATTGTAGTCATTGTATATGCAGTAGTTGCCCGTGACACACGTGACACTAGTTCCTGGCACACACGCGGTATATGTATTTTTTTTGGGGGGGTTTGGGTTGTATATCTATGTATATGCTTTGGTCGGCCTTGTAATTACTATGACTTTTCCTTCACTCAAGGCTAGAATCATGTTAGTTGTTTTAAACTGGTAATTATTGACTTGTTTGATCGAATGGGGAAGGTATCAGTTAGTGAAAGTTATATCGGTTTGCCTAACCCCGTCGTTGGGCGCCATCGCGACCTGAATTAGGATTTGGGTCGTGACAAGAATCAACAGATGGAGTTTCGCTACTAACATCCCTCACAAACGCAAGATAAGATTCACACCCTTTCTCAACCATACGTTGGGCCTTTAAATAATAAATCACTCTGCTAGGTACACGCTCTATAGACCCCCTCCACTTAACTCTCGGAACTCCGGGCATAGCTAAGGTAACGGTCTTAGCGTGACAATCAAGAATAGCATGACATGGGGATAACCAATCCATGCCCAGAATTACATCAAAATCGACCATACTCAGTAACATCAAGTCCACTCGGGTCTCCAGACCCCCAATAGATATAAGACACGACCGATACACGCGGTCCACAATAATAGTATCACCCACCGGAGTCGAAACATGAACATAAGTAACTAGAGACTCACGGGGCATATTCATAAAATGAGAAAAATAGGATGAGACATAAGAGTATGCGGAACCAGGGTCAAATAAAGCCAAAGCATCGGTGTGACAAACTGAAATAGTACCTGTAATCACCGCATCTAAGGCCATAGCATCAGGCCTAGCCAGAAGTGCATATATATGTGGTTGGCCTCCACCTGCTCGACCTCCCCCTCTAGGGCGGCCTCTAGCTGCCTGACCACCACCCCTAGTGGTCTGGGTAGGTGGTGATGTGACTGGGGCTGAAACCGAGGGTTGAACCCTCTGCTGAAATGAACTACTAGGACGACGGGGACACTGCCTCCACCCATGTCCGAACTCTCCACACTCATAACAACTACCTAAAGCCGGAGATGAAAACTGACGAGAACCTCTGTCACCCTGATGACCACCAGACGGAACATGCATAGAATAGCCCTGATAAGATGATGCTCGGGCAGGGCTCTGAGCTGGAAGGGCACTAAAAGATGAACGTCCCTGATAGAATTGCGAGGACCCTGCCCCGAAGATACACCACTGTAAGCTGCGCGAACTGGCTGTGGAGGTCTAAATGAACGACCTCTGTTAGGATGAAATTGCCCTCTAGGAGGAGCACCACTGAAATTACCTGATCCCCGAGGCCTCTTAGCCTCCCTCTCCTCACGATCTTGCCTACGAACCGACTCAATGTCCCGAGCAATGTCAACAACCTACTCAAATGTAGCTCCAGACATTCTCTCTCTGGTCATCAAGATCTGAAGCTGATAAGTAAGACCATCTACAAACCTCCTAATCCTCTTCCTCTCAGTAGGGACAATCTCAGATGCATGTATAGCCAACTCGGAAAACCTCATCTCGTACTGGGTGACGGATAATTCTCTCTGGCGCAGCTGCTCAAACTGCCTGCGCTGCTCCTCTCTGTGGGACTGAGGAACATACTTCTCCAAAACGATCGTGGAGAACTGCTGCTAGGTGAGAGGTGCTGAACCAATCGGCCTACGCCTCTCGAATGACTACCACCAAGTAAATGCAGCACCCACAAACTGAAATGTAACAAACGAGACCCCACTAGTCTCCAAAATACCAGCAGTACGTAGTATTCTCTGGATTAATCCAGAAAACCTTGCGCATCCTCATCCTCTGTGCCACTGAAAGTCGGAGGCATAAGTCTGCTGAACCTTTCCAGTCTACGCTCCTCATCCTCGGTCATAGCTGGAACCACAAAATCCTAGACTGGGACAACCGGTTGGGCTGGGTCAACCCCCGGTGTCTGAATACCCTGTACAGTCTGCTCAGGTGTTCGGGCAGCTGGAGTCTGATTGCCTCCCTCGGCCTGAGCTGCAGTGGCAGTAGTGGACATCTCCATTGCCTGAGCTAAATTGGAACACACCGTCAATATCTAAGCCATAGTCTCCTGAAGACCTAGAATAATAATAGGCACTGCCGGTGCCTGAGCTTGTCCCGCTAGAGCGCCATCGGCGAGAAACTGATCCTGAATGATAGGGGGATCATGTGGTACTACCCCGACTGCTGCTTGGGCTGGTCCCCTACCTCTACCATGGCCTCGACCCCTTGTAGGTCTGGCTGGTGCCTGGTCACCCTGATCGGTATTGCGTGTCCTCACCATCTGTGAGAGAATGAAACAACGTAAGTTTAGATTTCAAGAATCAATAGATTGGAGCGAAAGAGTTCAAGAAAATAGAGATGTTCCCTAAAAGTTTGGCACCCTCTCGAAGATAAGTACAGACATCTCTGTACCGATCTGCAAGACTCTACTAAACCTGCTCATGACCGTTGAGTCCTATGTTACCTAGTGCTCTGATACCAACTTGTCACGACCCCAAATCCTAAAAGGCCGTGATGGCGCCAATCGTGGAACTAGGCTAGACAACCATCACTTTACTGTGCATTTGTTCAATTATAACAGTTCACAATTTAATAACAAGCATGCAACCATAACATCAAGTAATATAGTTAAGTCTTAAAATCCCAATAATAGTCTAACAAACCTCGCAAGAACTGGAGTTAATAGTCATGTACATCTAAGAATAATTAAATCTAACTCTGCTAAAACTATTATATGTCTCTGAATCAAACTAAAGCTAAATAGGGAAGGGAAGTGGAGAAGTTGTGGACGCTGGACAGCTACCTCGAAATCCCGTGAAATGCGGCTATCGAACCTGCGTCAGCTACTGCTGCGAGCTAGTACCTGGTTCTGTGCACAGAGGCACAGGGAGTCTTTATGAGTACGCCAACTCAGTAGTAATGAAAATAAATCACAGTCTGAGTAATATAAACACACAGTACAGATACACAATTCAACAAAACCAGTAAAACACCAAGTCACCATGTAGTATTTATCAAATAATAAATTCGAAATCAGTTTTTCCGAAATCCTTTGAAAACATGTGAAATATCAGTATATCTCAGTAAAAATTGGTTCGAAAACGAAGTAAATCATGGTTCGAAAACTTAGTAAACTCATCATAAATCTTCCCCTCAGTCTAATCATTTCTCATAACAGTTTCCCCTCAAGCACTCTCTCAATCATTCAGTAAAAGTCATCACTCAGTATCAGCCCCGCGGGCAATCATCACTCAATATCGGTACCGACGCTCACTGGGGGTGTGTACAGAGTCCGGAGGGGCTCCTACAGCCCAAGCGCTATAATAACATAAGGCCTGAAAGCCTCCTCACCACTCTCCTGAGGCCTGAAAGCCTCCTCACCACTCTCCTGAGGCCTGAAAGCCTCCTCACCACTCTCTTGAGGCCTGAAAGCCTCCTCACCACACTCTTGAGGCCTAAAAGCCTCCTCACCACACTCTTGAGGCCTGAAAGCCTCCTCACCACTCGGTGAGAATCAGACCCGCGTAGTTTTGCCAATTTTGACGGAACCGGAAAAACATGATATTAACTTATTTTCATTTTTTTTTTGAAATACATTTTCTCTTTCTCCATCTTTCAAAACGTTTGGCAAGAGTTTCATGACATTTTCAAGTATCGGAGTTTTCAAAAATCGGGTAAATTTTCTATCCTATCTCACTCTTGGTTTTTCTGCTATTTTTTCTTTATTCGGTCAACAAACAAGCTGGAAAAAAAAATATTGTACACATAGCAGGTAAGATGCATCAGGATGGTCTTTTATTTCGGGTTCACCTATCCTAGACGGACTCAACCCCTGTGTTGAGTCCCCTAAGTCAAATGCACATGATGCAAATAGTCGTTCCTACTAGGGATCTGGCATAAGGTTATGTTATACTAGATTTAAATCCTGGGGTTTTTTGTTCTAAACCAGGCTTACCCGAGCAGACGGCTCGAGCCGAGGCCAGCGTACCGGGAATACAGAAGCTTCACCGGCTTTGCAACTTGTCCGAACCTCGTTCTAAAATTTGGATATGACTCTAACAAAATAAGTCACACGAAGTGCACACTTCCCAGATGATTTAAAAGACTCAGAAAGAAAAGGGTTTCGTGACAATTCATATACAGTTCGCATAATATCAAAGCGGTAAAATGCGGCATTTAGCACATTAGGTTCAAACATGTAAAAATAAGATAATAATGCCAAGTATAACAATTATTCTAAGCTCTAATTCTTGAACCCTGAACCGGAGAATTATTCGCCAGAGCTATCACACCTCCTTTTTCCTTCCGGTAAGGGTGGATAATGGAGTTTTTCCAATTAAAGTGACATAATCGAAATGGGGTTATTTTATTTATTTTTTCAGAGTTGCCACTTGGAATATTTATGGTGTCCCAAATCACTGATTTATTTTTAAATCGCCAATCGAGGAAGTTTAGACTTTGTTTTAAGTTGTCTACGAACCAGAAATCTGAGTAAGGAATTTTGTTAACCCGGGAGAAGGTGTTAGGCACTTCCGAATTTCATGGTTCTAGCACGGTCACTTAACTATTAATAATTAGCCTAATTATCTGATTAATTACGTGTTTTAAACCTATTGTGTATTTTAAACCTTTTGAGCCGCTTTTAATATTTATGGAATTATTTTGAAACAAGCCACGATGTCGTACACTTGTCATTTTGGTACACGTTGCAAACCGCGCCACATGAAATGCACCCGCGATATACGACATGTTTATTTTAATATTGTTCGAAGTTATGGTCGGGACACGTGAAAATGCACAGCCGATTCGAATTTACGATTTAGTACACATTGCGAATCGCGCCACGTGAAACGCACCCGCGGTTTACAACATGTTAATTGGTTATTATTGGCGCTTAAATCATGTCATGTGAGCATGTACGTAGTTTAAAAAAATAAAAAACAATCCGCTCCTGAAGGCATCTCAACGAGTGTTCATTTTTATCTTTATTTGTGTCACGTAAACATGTACACAATTTTAAGAAAAAGAATTCATTATTATAAAAGTTTATTTTTATTCAAAGTTACGCGAACGTATACTTTGATTATGAAAATTGTAAGTGTAGTACCTTAAATTTATGAAAATTAGTGCTTAAATTATGTCACACGTATATGTACACAATTGATTACGCTTAATTATTTAAGAAAAATTTAGTCAAAGTCACACGAATGCGNATTTATTTTAATATTGTTCGAAGTTATGGTCGGGACACGTGAAAATGCACAACCGAATTCGAATTTACGATTTAGTACACATTGCGAATCGCGCCATGTGAAACGCACCCGCGGTTTACAACATGTTAATTGGTTATTATTGGCGCTTAAATCATGTCATGTGAGCATGTACGTAGTTTAAAAAAATAAAAAACAATCCGCTCCTGAAGGCATCTCAACGAGTGTTCATTTTTATCTTTATTTGTGTCACGTAAACATGTACACAATTTTAAGAAAAAGAATTCATTATTATAAAAGTTTATTTTTATTCAAAGTTACGCGAACGTATACTTTGATTATGAAAATTGTAAGTGTAGTACCTTAAATTTATGAAAATTAGTGCTTAAATTATGTCACACGTATGTGTACACAATTGATTACGCTTAATTATTTAAGAAAAATTTAGCCAAAGTCACACGAATGCGTACCTTAGTTTTATTCAAAAAATCGTAATTGTGTCACGCGAACGTATACATAATCACGATGATTTAAAAGAATTCAAGGATATCTAACATAACTTCCCCATGATAATCGGTAACATTCGTCCTCTTGCTTTCAAGAGAGTCGCAGAAAATGTGAAGAAATATAACAAAAAACTAAACCTAAGAACTCTATCATCATTGTCAGCATGGATAACCATTTTACGAGGCAATGAAAAAAGCGCATATTTTAATGTGCTAACCTTGTACGCAATGATGTTACTGTATAATTGGTAAGTCAACAAAATAGAGATAAGAACAGAAAAGGTAAAAGTGAGAAAGAAAAGTTTCTTAGAAGCATGCAGCATTCCAATCTATATCCGAATTTCAGCTTCTGCTCAAATGAACACTTTGCAAAATAATAATTAACTAAACCACATAAATTGACCAGAGCTAGCTATTTGACACCAATCAAAATATACGTAGCTGACCAAATATAGCAAGCAAAATACT
>MDKH01095905.1:0-28370 GCA_005239495.1 Nicotiana undulata
ATATTCTCATTTCGATCATGTCACTTAAATTGGAAAAACACTCTTATCCCTCTCGGGAAAAAGAAGGTGTGACACCAAGTATATACTAACAATCAATACCTGGATCTGCACAAGAAAAATGTGCAGAAGTGTAGAATGAGCACACCACAGCGGTGCCCAGTAAGTATCAAGACTAACCTCGGTGAAGTAGTGACGAGGACTAGTCAGTGTATTGGTAAAAAATAATTTCACACGTATGATAATTCTTTACGACTCAGCCGATTATGTGGACCAAGGGAAACATGACTGCTGGACATGGACCTATAAAGAGGCGCGAAGCAAAGAGGCGCGGCTCAATAAACCTAAGAGGTAATCAGCATCGAGAAACTCAACCTGGTTGAGTTAAGGAAGAGACGTGGACAAAATGAATCCAGACAAAGCTACGGGTAGATTCAGAAATCTTCAATTAATGACGTACACGTTACACGACCTTCATGTAATAGTTATGGTTATTCTTTGTAACGTTACATTAATGTAATAATTAGTCATTAATGTGCCATCATTCCAAGAGATTAAACGTTATATTAAGGAAATTCCCTATATAAGGGAATAAGGTATCACTTGTAAGGTCATCTGAACTATGAATACAATACACTTTACTTTTCTGAGCATCATATTATTGTCCATTTACTTACTTCTTTTTTATTTGTTATTATTTCCTGGATTATCAGAAACCCGTGTTCATCCTAAAAATAGCTTTGGTCAAAGGATCAAATTCTTTGGTTAAACAAGTTGGTTCCGTTACCGGGAATCTTATAATCTTTGTTTGCTTTTCAATCGATATCCTTTAAACTATGTCGAACTCCAACGAAAACAACAAGCAGAGGAATGGAACCACAGTTCCATCACCTTCTGGAACCCCATGTGGTTCAAGGGAACAATCCCCAGAAAGATCTGATAACAACCACAATAATAATGAACAAACGGTAGAACAAGATCGAGTAAAGCAAATGATTGCAGAGTACGTGGGCCAAGCTTCGCAAGAATTTGCAAGGGGATTACCAGCGGCATCACCTGCATCACTGACACCACCTCCCAATAACACTATCACCGTGGAAAATCCTCAGTCTGGGTTGGTAAACTCAGCAAGGGATGACACTCCTAATGAATCTCTCGAAGCGAGACCAGGTATGACTAATAACTCTGAATTACAAATTTTACTACTAATCTTGCAGAAACAGGTGAAGGAACAAAATGATCGAATCGAGCAAATTCCTGGAGTACCACCTGTTATCAAAGGCATTGATGTTGATAGATATTCTCAACAACCTTGGAAACCAAGCGCAACATCCTTGCCTATACCCAAGAATTTTAAAATGCATGATGTTCCTAAGTATGACGGAAAACTGACCCACGCGACCATGTGACTGCTTTTACCATCGGAGTAAAGGGCAACGACTTAACAAAATAAGAGATTGAATCAATCCTTGTCAAAAAATTCTGAGAGACACTTACCAAAGGAACCCTAACCTGGTATTCTCTTCTACCTGAAAATTCAATTGATTCTTTTGCTGAGCTTGCAGATTCTTTCATAAAAGCACATTCTGGTGCACAAAAAGTCGAGAAAAGAATGGAGAACATATTTAAAATAAAACAAGGAGACATGGAACTACTTCGTGTATTTGTTGACAGGTTCCAGCGAGAAAGATGCAACTACCAAGGGTGCCTGATTATTGGGCAGCCATGGCATTTGCAAGTAACCTAAAAGACAAAAGATCAGAAGCCACGAGGAGACTCAAAGAAAGCTTGAGAGAATTCCCAACTACAACGTGGAATGATGTTTACAACAGGTACAATACTAAACTTCGGATTGAAGAAGATACCATTGCTCGTTCGAAAGATGAAGATCATACCAGATCCAGACGTTCCGAATCAGACATGAGATCGGGTAAAAATAGGTACGACCCTTATTTAGGATCATCGAGACGCGAAACTCGTCCCAGGTTTGAAAACACTAGGTCAGATTATAGACCACCAAGCGGAGATGCGGGCTCATCCTCATCTAGATCCAGAAAGGATCGAGATGAACGACCTAGAGGTAATGCACAAATTGGGGATCACACCTTTAATGTAAGTACCACTAAACTTGTTTCAATATTAAGAAACATGGGAGATAGGGTTAGATGGCCCAAAGAAATGTGGTCAAACCCAAATAAGAGGAACCCATATTTCTGGTGTGAGTTCCATAATGATCATGGACACAGGACTGCAGATTGCATACTTTTACAAGGTGAAATAGAACAATTATTGAAACAAGGCTATTTATTAGAATTGTTTAGTGATAAAGGTAAACAGGCATATATGAAGAACAAGCAAGATCCCCCGAAGCCTCCATCTCCAAAAAGAACCGTCAACGTGATACATGGAGGAGAGAAAGTGAACGGAATAGTTTGCAAATTAGCCTCGAAGGTCACAATTACCCACGGAAAGCGGGTTCGAGAAAATCTAGATGTAGATGATATAACCTTTGATGATGAAGATTTTGGCGGACTAATGCTCCCCCACAACGATGCTCTGGTAATATCCTTACTCATTCATGATGCTAACGTTAAAAGAGTGTTGATTGATCCAGGTAGTTCAGTCAATATCATCTTGTTAAGAGTCGTGGAAGAAATGCTCATGGGAAATCAGGTGATCCCAAAGGCACGAGCCATATCAGGGTTTGACAACTCTACAGTGATAACCAAAGGAGAGATCCAACTTAGCACTTACGCCGAGGGAGTAACTAAAAACACCAAATTCCAAGTCATTGATATTGACATGGCTTATAATGTAATCATGGGAAGGCCCTGGATCCACGACATGAAAGCAGTACCATCCACCTTACGCCAGGTAATTAAATTCCCTTCAGAATGGGGAATCAGACAGATTAGAGGTGATCAATAGACCTCCAGAAATATAAATTCGGTGGTGCATTATAACAAAAAAGTAGAGACGGAAGAACCGAAAGACAGAGAAATCTTCCAGAGACGTCACCGGCCAAACAGGTACGAAAAACATTACTGACCCAACAGGTACAAAAGAGGTGAGTGTTCAAACAGATACGGAAGGAGATACTCACGAGAAGGTAAATCAAGTCACCAAGGAAGATGCATTGGATCACACGGACGTAGATTCCTGACCGGACATCATCCAAGAACCGGATGAAGACGAACACATCAAAACAACTACGGAAGAGCTCGAAGCTGTTATAGGCACGAGGCTGAGCCCCAATCGAAGAGGTAAGTTAATTGATTATTTAAAGGCTAACGCAGATTGCTTTGCGTGGTCCCACTCAGATATGACAGGTATCCCTCTAGAAGTGATGACTCATAAACTAAATGAAGATCCATCCTTCATGCCTGTTAAGCAGAAGAAAAGAAAGCAATGGCCATTCAAGAACCAAGTGATTGACGAAGAGGTACAGAAACTCTTGAAAATTGGTTCAATACGAGAGGTAACATACCCTAACTGGCTAGTTAACACTGTGGTAGTACCTAAAAAGAATGGCAAATGGAGAGTATGCGTAGATTATACTGATTTAAATAAAGCATGCCCCAAAGATTCATTCCCATTACCACATATAGATCAAATGATTGATGCCACCGCAGGTCATGAATTGTTAAGCCTTCTAGATGCGTATTCTGGTTATAATCAGATTAAAATGGATCCCTCAGACGAGGAAAAAACCTCCTTTATTACAAACAGGGGGACTTATTGTCACGACCCAAACCCTATGGGTTGTGATTGTGCCGGACACCACTGTCAGGCAAGCCGTCCCCTGAACTAGTCCAAACAACTTCCTGCTTAACATTTTTGAATCGAAGCCTCTTCTTGCATTTTCATTATTAACTAAATAAATTTCGTAATTTAAATACGACAAGAAACCAACTTAATACCAAAAAAAAAAAGGAAATACCAAGACATCCCCGGAACCCGGTGACACAAGTCCATGAGCAATTTCTAAGAATTTATACAATTATACAACGCTTGTCCGAAAAACAAATTGGACAAAGGCAATAAATATAAAATGTAAGTACACAGAAGGGAGACTCCGGCAGCTGTGGAACGCCACTGGATGAATGCAGCCCGTATAAGTCCCCAAATCGATCACTGTACTATAAACGTACCTGTGCAACAAAATGCACAGAAAGTGTAGTATGAGTACATATACATATATGTACCTAGTGAGTATCTTATCTAATCTCGAAGAAGTAGTGACGAGAGGTCGACTTGACACTCACTAAGGTCAAACAATATAAATAGGACAGAATATGCTGAAAGCAGTAGACATGTGAAGGCAGTTAAGCAACAAATATATATATAAGGCACTGAAATCCGAATAATTTCTGAAAATAAGTAAATTAGTAATTTCCTTTTCATTTTTCCCCAATCAACTAACAAGTCTTTATTCATGAAAACATTTAACAATTGACGTCCTTAAATCAATTTAACAGTTTAAGTCACAAGAGGGATATCCTATGTATATATACATATATATGCCGAGGGTCGATCGACCCATCCCAAAAGTGCACCTTTAAATCCGCCGTGGTGTACGGCCCGCTCCCATAAATGTATCTTTAAATCCGCCGTGGTGTACGGCCCGCTCCCATAAATGTATCTTTAAATCTGTCGTGGCCTACGACCTGCTCCCATAAATGTATCTATAAATCCGTTGTGGCGTACGGCCCGCTCCCATAAATGTATCTTTAAATCCGCCGTGGTGTACGGCCCGCTCCCATAAATGTATCTTTAAATCCGCCGTGGCGTACGACCCGCTCCCATAAATGTAGGAGTAAACACACTCCGCTCGCGGAATGTAAATTGCGAAGCGGTCACATGCACACACAATATTCTTTTCTTTTCATAATACTTTCCATAAACAATTTATTTCATACTACTTCCCGTAAAACAATCCCTTTCATATTATTTTCCGTAAAACAATTTCTTTCATTTTATTTTCCGTAAAATAATTCCTTTTATTTTATTTAAATTCCATAAATCTCAGAGAAACAAAACTACACCATATCCGTAGCACCATTTCAATTGCTCAAAGCCTCGAATCATAGCAAGAGCTTAGCGATGTATAAGATTGAGTAGGAAGAAACATAGGCATAAGCTTTAATGGAATCAAATCGCACGATGAGGAATCAAGAAGGGAAGTACTCTTAACAGTCCTGTAGCCTCTTGAAAATAAGTACGGACGTCTCCGTACCGATCCGCAAGACTCTACTAGACTTGCTCATGACTCGTGAAACCTAAGGGAACCTAGTGCTCTGATACCACGTTGTCACGACCCAAAACCTATGGGTTGTGATTGCGTCGGACACCATTGTCAGACAAGCTGGCCCCTGAACTAGTCCAAACAACTTCCTGCTTAACATTTTTGAATCGAAGCCTCTTCTTGCATTTTCATTATTAACTAAATAAATTTTGTAATTTAAATACGGCAAGAAACCAACTTAATACAAAAAAAAAAATTACCAAGACATTCCCAGAACCCGGTGACACAAGTCCATGAGCAATTTCTAAGAATTTATACAATTATACAACGTTTGTCCGAAAAACAAATTGGACAAAGGCAATAAATATAAAATGTAAGTCCACAGAAGGGAGACTCCGGCAGTTGTGGAACACCACTGGATGAATGCAGCCCGTATAAGTCCCCAAATCGATCACTGTACTATAAACGTACCTGTGCAACAAAATGCATAAAAAGTGTAGTATGAGTACATATACATATATGTACCTAGTGAGTATCTTATCTAATCTCGAAGAAGTAGTGACGAGAGGTCGACTTGACACTCACTAAGGTCAAACAATATAAATAGGACATAATATGCTGAAAGCAGTAGACATGTGAAGGCAGTTAAGCAGCAAATACATATATAAGGCACTGAAATCCGAATAATTTTTGAAAATAAGTAAATTAGTAATTTCCTTTTCATTTTTCCCCAATCAACTGACAAGTCTTTATTCATGAAAACATTTAACAATTGACATCCTTAAATCAATTTAACAGTTTAAGTCACAAGAGGTATATCCTATGTATATATACATATATATGCCGAGGGTCGATCGGGTCGTCCCAAAAGTGCACCTTTAAATCCTCCGTGGCGTACGACCCGCTCCCATAAATGTATCTTTAAATTCGTCGTGGCGTATGGCCCGCTCCCATAAATGCAGGGGTAAATACGCCGTGGCGTACGACCCGCTTCCATAAATGTATCTTTAAATTCGCCGTGGCGTACGACCCGCTCCCATAAATGTAGGGGTAAACACACTCCGCTCGCGAAATGTAAATTGCGAAGCGGTCACATGCACACACAATATTCTTTCCTTTTCATAATACTTTCCATAAATAATTTCTTTCATACTACTTCCCGTAAAACAATCCCTTTCATATTATTTTCCGTAAAACAATTTCTTTCATTTTATTTTCCGTAAAACAATTCCTTTCATTTTATTTAAATTCCATAAATCTCATAGAAACAAAACTACACAGAATAAGGTTTCATAGCATATAATTTCGTACGAGAAGAACACGGGGCATGATGTGGGGCCTAACTACCCGGACATAACAACAATAGTCGCTACGTACGGACTCTCGTCACTTGGTACGTACGTAGCCCCCCACAAATAATTACACAAATCATATAGAACACCTATGGGGACAATTCCCTCTTACAAGGTTAGAAAGGAGACTCACCTCGCTCCGAAATTTCCATAAACGACTTCCAAGCCCTTCCGACGACTCCAACGGATGCACAACGCTCCCCAAACTATCCAAACAATGACAAACCAATGAAAATATACTCTAATATTTGCTAAAAAATCAGATTATTTAATTTCTCAACTCCGCTCAATGAATTGGACAAAATGCCCTCGGGCCCACGTGTCCGGATTCTGAAATTTCTCGAAGATATACTCTACCCATAGCTTTACTAGTTCAAATATACAATTTACTCAAATATGCATGCTCAATTCGTGGCTAAAATCCAATTTACCAAATTTCTAGGTTTCCTTCAAAATACTAATTTTTCCACACATTTTTCATGTTTAATCCCATGTATAAACCTTGAATTAACTTGGAAATGAGAAGAAATCACTTACCTCTTGATGCTTGATGAAAATCACCCTTTGAAGTTCTCCAAAATCGCCCCAACCAAGTGAAGGAATTGATAAAATGGCCAAAATATATTTTTTAAACATTCTGCCCAGATATTTACTAAGGGCGATCGCGGAAACTGCTTCGCGATCGCGGAGTACAATTTTCCAGCCCAAAATTTGCTCTTCGCGATCGTGGAAAGGGCTTCCCGATCGCGGAGAACAATTGCCCACCCTGCCTGGACAGCCTCTAGTAGAATAGTCATAACTCTTTGCACATAACTCCAAATAACAAATGGTTACATGTTATGAAAACTAGACTTCAAGATCTATAACTTTCATGTGTTGGTCATCTCCTAATTCCTTATATATTTCTAGATATAATCTGGAAAAATCAGCCCATGTGCAACACAACTTTCTTCTTCATATTCCCGGACACCCTATAGTGTAACATCCATATCTCTTTGTACACAAATCCAAATAATGAATGATGTACCTTTCTAGAAACTAGACACAAAGAGCTACAACTTACAGTTTTATACCATCTCAAACTTCTTTATAGATTATGAGATATGAGCCTCCGAAGTTGAGTCAGTGCAGCAGAACATTTCTTCTATGCGATCGCACAAGCATGCCTGCGATCGCACTGGCCTTTTTCTAGCTCCCTCCAAATCCTTCTCCGCGATCGCACCACTGAGGCCGCGATTGCACAGACCTTTTTCCAGCTCCCTCCAAATCCTTCTCCGCGATCGCACCACTGAGGCCGCGATCGCACTGACCAAAAATCACCCCTCCCATTTTCTCCTCCGCGATCGCACTACAAGGGATGCGATCGCACAGCACACCAGAAACATCAGATGACAACAGCAACAAAGTAGAGAAAAATGACCCGAAACCACCCCGAAACACACCCGAGACCCCCCGGGACCCCGTCAATCACACGACTCAGTCCCACAACATCCCACGAACTTGTTTGAAGCTTCAAATCACATCAAACAAAGCCAAAATCACGAATCGCACTAAAATTCAACTTTGTGAACTTTAAAAATTCTAACTTTCACATCCGATGCCGAAACCTATCAAATCACGTCCGATTGACCTCAAATTTTGCACACAAGTCATATTCAACATTACGGACCTGCTCCAACTTCCGGAATTGCATTTTGACTCCGGTATCAAAATTTTCACTTCGAGTCGGATTTTCTAAAAAACAATCAAATTACTATCTTTAGCCAAATGACTTCAAAATGACCTACAGACATCCGAATTCACTTCCGATCGCGCTCCCAACTCCAGAATCACCATACAAAGCTATTCCCAGACTCAGAATCCCAAACGGACATCTATAACACTGAAATGCCTTGCAAGCCAAATTTATGAAATTCTGCTAAAATACTAACTTCCACAATACACGCCGAAACGCTCACGGGTTATTCAAAACCCGTTAAGGACATACGCCCAAGTCCGAAATCATCATACAAGCCTGTTGGAACCTTCAGATCCACATTCCGAGGTCGTTTACTCAAAATTCCAGCCTTACTTAATTTCTTAAACTTAAGGCTTCTGAAATGAGAATTTTCCTTTCAATGTAACTCTGAACTTCCTGAATTTCAACTCTGACCATACACACAAGTCATAATACCCGAAATGAAGTTGTTCATAACTTCCAACTACTGAACAACGTGCTAGAGCTCATAACGACCGGTCGGGTCGTTACACTTATTATTATAAAGTCATTCCTTTCGGCTTAAAAAACGCTGGAGCCACCTATCAAAGGCTAGTGACTAAGATGTTCCAAGAACATCTTGGAAAAACGATGGGAGTTTACATCGATGACATGCTGGTAAAATCAACACGGGCGGAAGACCATTTCCAGCACCTCTCTATTACATTTGACATTTTACGCAGGTATAATATGAAGTTGAATCCAAAAAAATGCACGTTTGGCGTAGAATCAGGTAAATTCTTGGATTTCCTTGTATCAAACAGGGGACTAGAGGTAAATCCCGTTCAGATTAAAGCTATAGAAGAAATACCTGATGTACTTATAAACAAAAAATAAGTTCAAACACTAACGGGAAGAATTGCAGCCTTAGGAAGATTTATTTCCAAATCTTCTGAAAAAAGTTTTAAATTCTTTACAGTTCTCAAAAGCAAAATCGGTTCGAATGGACTGAAGAATGTCAACAGGCTCTCAAAGACCTAAAGGCTTATCTATCAAAACCTCCGTTGCTGTCAAAGCCAGAGGAGGGGGAGAGGATGTACGTGTACCTTGTCGTCTCGGAAATTGCTATAAGTGCAGTATTGGTAAGGGAGGATAAAGGTAAACAATCCCCTATTTATTATGTAAGCAAGACATTACTAGATGTTGAAACTAGATATCCACATCTAGAAAAGTTAGCCTTAGCTCTAATCACGACATCTAGAAAATTAAGGCCATACTTTCAATGTCATCCAATCACACTTATCACCTCGTATCCATTAAGAAACATACTGCATAAACAAGAACTATCAGGAAGATTAGCGAAGTGGGCCATAGAATTAAGTGAGCATGAAATAATATATCAGCCTAGGACTGCAATTAAGCCTCAGATCTTAGCTGATTTGGTCGCTGACTTTAGTAATAGCATTGTCCCTGAAGTGGAAAAAGAGTTACAACTCTTTAACGGTGCTAATCCGGGTCTATGGACCCTATTTACCGATGGTTCTTCCAATATAAAAGGTGCCGACTTAGGCATAGTCTTAATATCACCCACGGGTGAAAAGACACGACATGCTATCAAATGTTATCCTATAACTAACAAGTAGAGTACGAAGCTGTCATTGCAAGACTAGAACTTGCACGAGAACTTTCAATCGAGCAAATAGTAATCAAAAGTGACTCCCAATCGGTAGTAAATCAGATGCAGGGGACTTACATCGCTCGAGAGACTCGGTTGCAACAATATCTGGAAAAGGCACGAGAGCTCGTGAGACAATTAAAAACATGGAAGGTAATACAAATACCTAGAGAGGAAAATGCAGAAGCAGATGTATTAGCTAACCTCGCAACAGTCACGGAAGTAACAAACAAAGACAATGCAATTGTCGTTCATCTATTCCATTCAGCGATCGACCAGGACAAAAATGAGGTAACTTTTAACAATTTAACCTGGGATTGGAGAAACAAAATTTTAAATTTTTTGCAGAATGGCACCATACTTGAAGACAAGAAAACAGCTTAAGCACTTCGCCGCAAAGCTGCACGGTACTACCTCATTCGTAACTCATTATATCGCAAGATGTTCGGAGGGCCCCTAGAAAAATGCCTCGGACCTAACCAAACAGAGTTCGTGATGAAAATAGTCCACAAAGGACATTGTGGAAATCATTCAGGGGCAAAATCCTTGGTAAAAACCCTAATCAGAGCTGGGTATTATTGGCCTAAGATGGAAGAAGAAGCTAAGAACTTCGTATCCAAATGCGACAGATGCCAAAGGTTTGCCAATAACATGCATCGACCAACAGAATTATTGCATCCAATAATATCCCCATGGCCCTTCATGAAAAGGGGCATGGACATAGTAGGACCTCTTCCCACAGCTAAAGGACAGGTACGATTTTTACTCGTGCTAACCGGCTATTTTACAAAATGGGTAGAGGCAGAAGCATTAAAACAGGTGCGAGAAAGGAAGTTAAAAGATTCTTATGGCGAAACATAATATGCCTCTTTGGGATACCAAAGGAGATCGTGTGTGATAATGGCCCACAATTCATAGGCTCGCAAATCACAAAATTCTTTGAAAGCTGGCAAATCAAACGGATCACTTCAATGCCATATCACCCCGTGGCTAATGGTCAAGCTGATTCAACAAATAAAACCATCATCAACAATCTAAAGAAGCGGCTAGATAAAGCCAAAGGAAATTGGCCTGATGAGTTACCAGCGGTACTATGGGCATACAGAACAACTTCAAAAACAGCCACGGGAGAAACTCCATTCGCCTTGTCTATTGCTCAGAAGCCTTAATACCTGTGGAGATTGGCGAACCAAGCATAAAGTTTACAACAGCCACGGAGGAAGCAAACGACGATGAATTGAGGACTAATCTGGACCTACTCCAACCACGAAGGGAAGCAACACTAATACGGATGGAAGCTCAAAAACAAATCATAGAGCGTGATTACAACCGTAAATCTCATCTCAGATACTTCAAGATTGGGGACTTCGTCCTCAAAAAAGTCTTTCAATCAACGAAAGAAGCAGGCGCAGGAAAACTAAGTCCAAATTAGGAAGGACCCTACAAAGTCCGAGACATAGCTGGGAAAGGCGCCTGCGAACTGGAAGTTATGGACGGCAGAATCCTACCAAGAAGTTGGAATGCCATCCACTTGAAGAAGTATTACTTCTAAGGAAAAGAAGTACCCCCGGTCAGGTATCACATGTTCGATTTTATTTTGAACATTTAAAATGTTACTAACCCTTTTAGATGATAGGCATAAAGCTAACCCATCACCAGATGATGATATTAGACTTGCAAAGACGCGAGGAAGTAACTGAATTTCCGGTCTAGGGTTACACTTTCTGATGGACGTTTTAAAGGGTTAAGCAAGCATCATCTAAAAACTATATACCTTCGAGTCCCACATGTTTTTCCTTTTCAGGAAAAGGACCACAAGGAAGGAATAGTCAAGTGCTCGAGATTTCATTCTTCAAAGCTCAAACACTTGGGGGACTATACAATATGGAAGGCTAAGACGAAGCAAAGAAGACTATCAGAAAGTCAAAGCTTGAGCCTAAAGATCTATCTACCCAACAAATCAAGTGATACGAGCAGAATCGAAAGAGCTAAAGACTCAAATAAAAAGCCTGATCCAAAAAACCTTCGAACATGTTCAGGTTGTAAGGAAAAATATTAGCCACGAGGAAGAAATGCACATCTTTGTACTTATTCAAAAGAAAACTGTTGTAACCAAAAATATTTAGGGATAAAAGATCGTCATCATTGTACTCATTCAAAAACTGTTGTAACTAAAAAAAGTTACAAAATCTTTGTACTCACATGTAAAACTGTTATCAAATAAAACAGTTATGGATGAAAGATCAAAATCCTTGTATTTGTTTGAAAAACTGTTATCAAATAAAACAGTTACGAATGAAAAAGCACTTCCTCGTGATTATTGAAAACTGTTGTAAACAAAAACAGTTACGGGTAAAAACCCCAACCTTTATAAAAACTGTTACGAACGAAAAACAGTTAGTCTCTTGTATTAACTCAAAAAAACTGTTACATACGAAAAACAGTTACGAAATACAAGTGTATATCAAATCTGTTAAAATAAAACAGTTGCAACATGAGTTTTAGATGATAATCAAACGCATGTAAGATTTGTGGAAGTTCAAACAAAAAAATTTCCTCAGAAACATTCTTAAACATGTGAAAAATTCATATCACTCTATTGCATTATTACACCATTATGAAGTTGAGACCTCTTCTTCATTAAGTGTCAATCAAAAAAGTCCTTCTTTCATAAATTATGCCTACTACGAAAAGGCACACATTTTATACCGTTCCTATTACAAAAAGGTGTGAGTAATCTAAAGCATTCTATATGCAAAACTCAGAGGTAAAACTAAAACCTCGAAAAATAAAGTATGCAGAAGACTTAAAGAGTAGAACAGAAACTCAATAACAAAAGTCATATTCTGCATTGATATGTTAAAACGGCTAAGTAGAAACTAAGTATTAAACTAATACTTAGCCGTATATATTGTATTTACATTAAGGTTCCCCTAAGTTTTCAGTTGGGGACTTTCAAAGATCAAAAAACTTACCCCTGATGGAGCTGGGGGTAATCACCAATCAAATTAAAAAAAAGGAACCAACATCTTAATTGTCTTGAAGAGGGAGATCAATTTCTTCACTGGCAGTAGGAGCAAGAGAAGGAGCAGCCTGGGACGAAGAGGCTTGAACAGCAGGAGTCTCACCTTCAGGCGAGGAAAGATTCAGACCTTGTTGAGCCTTTTTCATGGCTTCTCTGGTTTTAGCAATTTCAGCGTCAAGGTCGAAATCTTCCCGACTCATTTCCGTCAATGTGTCGAGGCAAAAATTCATGTACGCCCAACTAACATCGACGGCTTCCACGTCTTCAAGAGCTTCATAATCTCTCTCCCATATCATAAGCTCAACTCTTAGACCTTCTTTCTCAGCTTCAGCAGCTTCTTTGGTAGCCCTTAAAGGTGCAACGGACCTCTCCAGGAATTGAATTTTGTCCAAGGCATTGCGAAGATCCTCCTGGGTCTGGGTCAGAGACTGCACAAGCTCGCCTAAGTATTCCTCTTTCTGCTCCAGCAAGGCTTTTAAACTCCTAGCTTCTTTTGAGGCACGGGAAAACTGCTCAGCAAATGAAGACTCAAGGATGCTCTTGTCCTTATCAGCCTGACTAGAAGAAGCCTTCTCCACTGCCAACTCCGCTGCCATGATTCTCATCTGCCGCTCCAATGTACTCTTTTCTTCTTCTAAGGCATCCATGTCGATCCTTAAGTTGTCATATTGTCCCTTCTAATTACCTGCTTCAGCCCGTAACTTTTTTATTTCTTGCTCCACATTTGATACCCTCTTCATGAGTTCCATGCCTATAAGATTGATCTACAAAAAAGAAATCAATTAGATACGATAAATTTCATGTACAAAAATGAAATGAGAATGCACTTTACCTTTAAAGAGGTATGTACGACTTCATTAGCCCATGTAAGAGCGTTATGGCTATCAAACTTGGACCTCTCAGTTGGGCCTATCAAGGGTTTGAGCCACACTTCAGGCTCGCCAGTTTTCTTGAAGAAACTCCCCTCAGCCGGAACTTCTATTAAAACCTTCCGCATCTCCCTGTTGGAAGACCCTACTTCCCTAACGGAAGGCACGGAAGAAGGCAGAGATGAAGAAGCTACAGGCACGAAAGTCTAAGGAACTGGGAAAGCCATGGGCAAAGCAACAACGGGAGCAGTAATAGCCAAGGGAGCGGAGGAAATAGTAGGAGCGGATGAAGGAACTCATCTAAATGAAGAAGGAAAGACAGCCAAGGGAACTTCACTAATAGCGGGGCCAAAGCCTTCACGGAACAAGTGATCCACAGAATCATGTACAGGAGAGGGAGAAGCATCTTCAGAGGTAGAGGGTCTGACTTCAGACACGGTAGGCACATCCACGGGTGTAGACTCATCGTCTGAAATCACCCTCCTTCTTCGTGACCTGTGCACCAAAGTATCCTCCTCTTCTTCTTCTTCTTCTAAGGTCCTAGACCCACCAACTTTCCTCTTCGAAGAAGAAGAACCAACAATAATTTCCTGGGCTTGAGACAGGGACATTTTGGGAACAGACGCATCAGACACTCCACGGATAGAAAACCCTATAAAAAATAAAGGGTTAAAAAGAGAAAGAGATTCGAGCAAAGAAAGAAAACAAAAGTTTCACTTACCGTGAGTCTTCATTTTCCAACCGTACTTCCCATAGAAGTACTTCCAAGACCTTTATTCTAATGGAGCAATTGACAACAACTTTTCTACCCAATCACGGATACCAGAGACATTCTCAACAGTACCCGTGATTGCTGAAAAAAGAAGAAACAGCTACGGTGTTAATAAAACACTTAAAGCAAAAGAAAAACAACAAATGTGAGCTAAAATGTACTCACGTGCACGATTCCACTTCTCGGGGAAGGGAAGATTTTCTTCACCCACTAAACCAGCAGTGGACGCAGCAACGTACCGAAGGTACCAACCTCTGTCCTTATCGTCATCAGGGGTTACCAGCACTCTTTTACTCCTGGCGGCTAGAGTAAAAATCCCTTGATGAAATAAGGTCGGAGAATAAAGATGAATGAGGTGATTAAAGGTGAAAGGAACCGAGGCTAAAGAAGCTAAACATCTGAGACACGCGACAACCCGCCACACATGAGGACCAACTTATCCTAAGTAAATATTGAAGAAACGACATAATTCGATGATGACTGGATCAATAGAAGGCTTAAACCCTAAAGTAAAAGGGTAGGTATAAATGAAAGAATATCCCGTCTTATAAGATGTAATTCTTTGGTTGCTATTCGGAATAAAGATAGGAAAGTCAGGTAGCCAAAAACATTCCCTACGAACAAGGGGAATCAGACTTTCAGTGATAAGAGTGGGATA
Organism: Nicotiana undulata; assembly: GCA_005239495.1. NCBI lineage: Eukaryota > Viridiplantae > Streptophyta > Magnoliopsida > Solanales > Solanaceae > Nicotiana > Nicotiana undulata. Next base: position 15,290 of record MDKH01095905.1, read on the forward strand.
CCTATCGGCACTATCAAGGGATAAAGACTGATTTACAAGGACCTGGCTATCCCTAGTGAAGGTAAACTCAGAATGAATGATTTCATCGACTCGTGGTTCGCGTAAGGGTTTGTGATGTTCTATACCCCTAGACGAAGACCTGGAAGCCCTAGCTCTTGGAGAAACTAACGACCTAGAAGAAGGAAGGGATGTAATCTGGGAGGAAGAAGAGCCTCTCGAAGGAGTAGAACCTAAACTCCTCGGTCTACCACCCCTCCGACTCTGAGTCGGAGCAGAAGAGTGGGTCAAATTCTCGACGTTCTATCACTCTTTTAGGTTTGTTTGAAGAAGACATGTTTACGAAAACAAGAAAGAAATTCACTACAAATAAAAGAGACAAGTTAGAAAGTGTTTCTAGAAAGTAAAGAAAAGAAAAGAGGTATTTATACTTGAAGAAAACCGTCAAACATGGGAAAAAACAATGATAAAAAGGTCATAATTGAAGGTGTCACTTTGTGAATGATGCAGCCGCAAAAAGCCCTAAAAGGCGCCGAGTAACCGCAGAACCAATCCGGAGGAAACACGTGGCTTGAGCAATAAATGGAAGTGACAAGCGACGCCTATGTTCAGAAACGGATACAATGTTTCGAGGTGAAACGGCGGCAAAATATTCCCGCCATAAATGTGTATCCACTTACCAAATATTAATCGATAGATAAATGGTAAGTGGGGGGACTATCTGTATTGGTAAAAAAGAATTTCAGACGTATGATAATTCTTTATCACTCAGCCGATTATGTGGACCAAGGGAAACATGACTGCTGGACATGGACCTATAAAGAGGCGCGGAGCAAAGAGGCACGGCTCAGTAAACCTAAGAGGTAATCAACCACGCGAAACTCAACCTGATTGAGTTAAGGAAGAGACGCGGACAGAATGAATCCAGACAGAGCTACGGGTAGATTCAGAAATCTTCAATTAATGACCTACATATTACACGACCTTCATGTAACAGTTATGGTTATTCTTTGTAACGTTACATTAATGTAATAATTAGTCATTAATGTGCCATCATACCAAGAGATAAAACGTTATATTAAGGAAATTACCTATATAAGAGAATAGGGTATCACTTGTAAGATCATCTGAACTACGAATACAATACACTTTACTTTTCTGAGCATCATATTATTGTCCATTTACTTACTTCTTTTTTATTTGTTATTATTTCCTGGATTATCATAAACCCGTGTTCATCCTAAAAAAAGCTTTGGTCAAAGGATCTAATTCTTTGGTTAAACAGCCAGGACATCCACTGGTCTAATAAATCAAACAGACATAAATATCAAAATGACACGATGTAACATCTATCTAATGGCTACACAACATAACTAATGAAATGCGGAAGGGAATACAACCAATAACAACAAAACATCACAACAATACTCAAAGAATGTACGAGAACACCCCGAAACCGAATAGAAATCAACATTTCAACAGTTTCCACGTCAGGCCTTAGCCAACAACCCCAAGTGTCTTTGGAAAATACTTCGAGTCTAAACTTTCACCAGTAAGTTTATATTGAAAGCTTTGAATATAATCACTTCAAATAGAAAGTTTCTTGGAGATATACTTCCTCTGAATATATATATATATATATATATATATATATATATATTTAAAGAGAATTCATCAAAACATAGTTCCTTCAAAATAAATGGTTTTCAAATGTATTTCCCCCACTAAATGCCTTTAAAATATCGTTTTCTGCAAGACAAAAGTTTTTCAAATATACCTTTGAAATAAAGTCCTTCGGACACAGTTTTCTTCAAAATAAATGTTTTTCAGCTATACTTTTCAATATATATCTTTCGATCATAATCTCTTCAAGATAAATCAACCGGAACTCCATTTGTAGCTCAGAATTTATAATGCAGTACAGGGGGAAAACTCGTGGAATACGTCTGTAGTCCCAATTTAAATGTGCAATGCAGTATAGGGGGAAAGCTCACGGAATACGTTTGTAGTCCCAATTTAAATATGCAATGCAGTACAGGGGGAAAGCTTCCGGAGTACGTCTGTAGTCCCAATTTAAATATGTAGTGCAGTACAGGGGGAAAGCTCCCGGAATACGTCTGTGGTCCCAATTTAAATATGCAATGCAGCCAATAGAGAGAACAACTAGAACACAGCAAAAACATCGTACATTGCCACAGCTAGCACAACAACAAACAATGCAGAAATACAAAGTGCGACGAGCAATTCAATACAAGAACTTAAATCACAAGAATGGTAATACTCACTCATAAGAAGTAACCACTGAAGGGAAAGCCAAGTACAAGTGAAAAAATATAACGAGGGGAAAACAAAACAACTATAGCAACGATTCACAATATTCAAGTCAAGAATAAGAAAAACTATCATCCCGACAAGGGAAACAGCTATAACCAATCTCGCCTAAATAATTAGCTTCACGAAATAAAACTCAGCTTGAACAATGCTCAGTAATAGGCAACATCAAGGAAATACCATCAACATGGATGATTATCAAACTAAACCTAAGTAGCACTTAAGGGATAATCTTAGAAATCACAATATACGACACACGAGCATGTTTGACACCAACGTATAAATATCCCAATTACTGCTAAGCAATTATAAGGTGAGATGATACAAATTCTAGTTAAGTAGGCAGTTTATGAAGAAAGTATAACATAGTGATAGAAGAGGTAAAATCTTCAGCTAAGTCAATTAAGATCAAACAATCAACCAGAGAAAATCTAAAAGCAAGTAATTCTAATTTAAGCAAGAAAGGATGAAATTAGCAAGAACGCAGTCATAGCAATTACAACTTCATACAGAGGCGTATAAGGACCTAAGAACCCTAAAAGGCCAACCTATTTGCAAATAAGTCCGAGTACGCACTCGTCACCTCGCGTACACGGGCTACAATCAACATAAAAGACTCAAATCCTAAGGGGTAATTCTCCCACACAAGGTTAGGCAAGATACTTACCTCAAAGACGACAACCCGGTACTCAATAATGGACTTATTGGGTAAAAAGACCTACGGACGGCTCAAATCCAACTATAACAACTCCAAAACACACATAAATCGTATAAGGAACTATTCCGAATAATAAAGTTTCAATCTTTACAAAAATATAAAAATCAACCCAAAAAGATGACCCCCGGTCCCGCACCTCGGAACCTGACAAAATTTACAAAAACCGAATACACATTTGAATACTAGTCCAACCATACAAATTTTATCAAATTTTGATATCATTTGGTCCCTCAAATAACGATTTTTCATTTTAGAAATTTTTCTTCCAAAACCAACATTTTTCTCAATTCAAAACACAAATTAAATGATGAAAATGAAGATAAAATCCTGGAATATATTCAATTCTAGTTGAAGAACACTTACCCATTAGATTTGTGTGAAAACCCCATCAAAAATCGCCAAGAACCAAGATCTAGAAGTCAAAATATGATAAAAATGGCCTAACCCTCGATTTTGGAATATAATTTGTCTGCCCGGATTTTTAAGCATTACGATCGTGAGAGTTTAAGTGCGATCGTGTAGAGGAAATTAATAATTGGCCTAAAATGTGCTATGCGATCGCGTAAGGACTGATGCGATCGCATAGAAGGAAAATATTCACTCACCAAAAATGTGTTATGCGATCGTGTAAGGACTGATGTGATCGCATAGAAGGAAATTATTTACTGACCAAAAATATGCTATGCGATCGCGTGTGGAATGATGCGATCGCATAGACGGAAAATGTTTACTGACCAAAAAATGTGTTATGCGATCGCGTGTGGAATGATGCGATCGCATAGAGTAAAAATTGGGTGGGTCACAGAACACTATGCGATCGCGTCTATGCCTATGCGATCGCATAAAAGAAAAACCAGAAGTCAGAATCAGCAGTGAAGAATAGAAAAACATTGACCTGAAGCCCATCCGAAACACACCCGAGGCCCCTGGGACCCCATCCAAACACACAAACAAGTCATATAACTTACCACGGACTCGCTCGAGGTTTCAAATCACATAAAACAACACCAAAACGATGAATCAAACCAAAAATCAAACTTATGAATCTTCAAAACTCGTGTCGAAACCTATCAATTCAACCCGGAATGACGCCAAAATTTTCAGACAAGTCACAAATAACACAACGGACCTACAACCACACCCCAAATTCCTTTCCGAGCCGGATGTGAAAATTTCACCTATCGACCGAAATCGCCAAAGTTCTAACTTTCGCCGAATTACCTCAATTTACTCTACGAACCTCCAAAACTGATTCCGGGCGCGCGCCTAAGTGAAAAATTGGCATACGAGGCTGTTGACATTAACAAAAACTCATTCCGAGGCCCTTTACACAAAAGTCAAACCTTCGGTCAACTTCCATCACTTAAGCTTCCGAAATTGAAATTTTCCTTCCAATTCGACTCCGGATTATCAGGTAACTGAATCCAACCACTCCCGCAAGTCGATATACACAATGTGAAGCTGTTCAAGACCGTATACCACCAAACGAAGCTTAAATTCTCATAACGACCGGTCGGGTCGTTACATTCTCCCCCTCTTAAAACAAACGTTCGTCCTCGAATGTGCCAAGATTCACCTCGAACTCATCCAAGCACTGATAGCACACTTTCAACACACACCCGCGGGTGATCCCACGTCACCCCAACCTACATAAGTCTGATGACACAATCACAACTGCATTTTAGCTTTCCTATCACCACCGATACCCATACCTCAATTGCTCACCTTCTACTCATTTCCAAAAGACGGATCCTAAATCGATATCTGACATCAGCCTCAACCAGCTACATCAACTCATGACTACACCCATAAGTCACGACCACACAACATAGCACATCACATATAGGCTCAAATAACACTTTTGATCACAATAGCTGCCTGAAATCAACTCAGCATTGGCAATTAGCCCCACATCTGAAAGAACTTTGTTTCCCAACCCATAATAATGATAAAGATGCAATAAAAATTAAGACCTCATTATTAGACACCCGAATCACCAAGCCACAACTAGCACCATCGGGCACACATCCCGCAAGCTAAAACTAAAGAAGCACATAACGAAAATGACTGAATATGAAAAGAGAAACATATAAAGAAGCTATCAAACAAGACCATAGGCACACTCTCTATCAATACCGACTTACAAAAGCAATATAACAAGGAAGAAGCAAGGAATATGAACAAATAACAAGGACCTCATCCTGATATAATTTCCACCGCGGTACTCAGCCGGTCCAAACATATCAAAATCACAAATATCATGAGGACCTCGCCCTCAACTCTAAATCACATACCGAAAATATATCATACCAATTGAAGTTCCCTACTAACACATCTCGGCTGATAAAATCATAACGCTCATTGAACTCACATCTCGATAGAGTATCAAATCACAGCTCGTAAACAAAATATTTAGGAAAATCACATTAAACCTACCAAGATGAACAACAAGGACTCACTACTAGCCTCACCATTCTCAATGATGAGTAAAACAATGATAGGCACGGGCTACTACTCATAGAATCTCCCAACAGGAGCGAACACAAAAATAGGGTGCAAAGCATGAAACTCACTCATAAATAAAGCAGCCAATAAGGGAAACTCATTCTGACCAACAGAATTATAGTGAAATACAAATGGTTCCCTTATGAAACTGATCAAAACATACTTGTATGATAACATCTGACCCAACGGCCTCCAGCCCACTATATGAAATACATCAACGGGCCAGGCCTCCATCTCTTGGGCGCCCTCTACTCACCTGAATACCCTGCTGTGACACACCTGTCTGGATCCTGGAATAACCTCTCACCCTGTGACCAGTATCTCCATAATCAAAATAACCTCTTGCTGACATGGCTGTGGAAAATTGTCCAGTACGAGTACTCTGAGACCCATGAGTACCTAAAACCCCATGCACCGCTGGTACTGCAAACTGAATCGGCTAACCCACAAAACCTCTATTGTATCGTACCCTGCCTTCATAATAAGGACTAGTAGATTTCTCCGATCTACGAGGCCTCCTCGCCTCCTCGCCTCCTTGTACTCTCACTCCTGAACTCTTCTGTCCCTTCGCTCCCGATCCCACTTGCCCTCTAACCGACGAACGATCCCTACTGCCTGCTTAAATGAGACATCTACTCTAACTCTCGAGTCATGCTGAACCGAACATCATGCCAGAGCCCCTCAATGAATCTACAGACTCGTCTCCTAACTGTAGCAACCAAGTGAGGTGCATATCTGGCCAACTCACTGAATCTGACGGCATACTCCAATACTGACATAGTGCCCCGATGCAACTGCTCAAACTCCATGCGCCATGCCCTTCGGAGGGACTAAGGTGCAAACTCTCTCGAGAACATCTCTTAAAACTGACCCCATGAATGTGAAGCTGATTCGGCCGAGCTACCCAACTCATATGCTCGCCACCACTGATAAGCTCTCCTTTAAGCTGAGACGTGACAAAAATAACCCCGCTCGTCTCCACAATACCTGTAGTCTGAAGAATGCACCGACATCCCTCTAAGAAACCCTGGGCATCATCTGTCGCTAATTTACTGAAAGATAGGAGGATGGTACTTCCTGTACCTCTCAAGTCTATGTCGTTATTCCTCCGATGTTGTTGTCCTAACCACAGGCCAAATTGAAACCACATTTTGTGCTGCCATGACAACTGGAACCTGACCAACATGATCTCGCTGTTCTGGGGTGTAGACTGCGGGAGGTTAAACTCCTCTCCCGATTTGTGAAGTAGCTAGTGCACCCAGAATCAATCCTGCCGAAATTATTGTACCAATTATACTCAGAAACTGCGCCCAGGTCTCTTGAAGTCCGAGCGTAACAACAGGCATCTCCGGTACCTGTTCCCTAATTGGAACTGTTGGCGGCTCCTCAACTGCTACTCTGGTAGTCATCTTATCTGCGGCACGTGCTCCTCGTCGGCCTCTGTCTCTTACCCTTGCGACATTTGTTTCGGGGTAGCATCATCAGGGACCGCAGCTCGTGTCCTCACCATTGGTGAGAGAATGGAACGAAATTTTCAAGCTTCAAGATCAATGAACTCACAGTACAGGAATGAAGGAAGTGAAATTTTCCTAATAGTTCTGCAGCCTCTCGAAGATAAGTACAAGCGTCTTCGTACCGATCCGCAAGACTCTACTAAACTCGCTTATGACTCGTATCACCTATGAACCTAGAGCTCTGATACCAACATCTCACGACCCAAATTTCCCTATGTTGGGTATCGTGATGGCACCTAGTCTTAGGGACTAAGTAAGCCTAATATTTACTGAATAACAATAATAATAAAGGAAATCTAACAGTCTCGATATAGAAATCTTGACAGAATTTACAATTTTCCAAAACCGGTAATACAAGTCATAAGGTCTACAGAATTTGTCGCAACTTCTAAATATACCTATTTAGAAATAAGTAAGAACAGTTGAATAAAATTAGGAAGGTGACTCCGAAGCCTGCGAACGCAGCAGCAGGTTTACCTTGAGTCTCCTCGGAAATGATCCAAGTAGCTACTAACAATCAATACTTGGATCTGCACAAGAAAAATGTGCAGAAGTGTAGAATGAGCACACCACAACGGTCCCCAGTAAGTATCAAGACTAACCTCGGTGAAGTAGTGACGAGGACTAGTCAGGACACCCACCGGTCTAATAAATCAAACATACATAAATATCAAAATGACACGATGTAACATCTATCTAATGGCTACACAACATAACTAATGAAATGTGGAAGGGAATACAACCAATAACAACAGAACATCACAACAATACACAAAGAATGTACGAGAACACCCTGAAACCGAATAGAAATCACATTACGGTATGAACAAATAGTAATTCAACATTTCAACAGTTTCCACGTCAGGCCTTAGCCAACAACCTCAAGTGTCTTTCGAAAATACTTCAAGCGTAAACTTTCACCAGTAAGTTTATATTGAAAGCTTTGAATATAATCACTTCAAATAGAAGGTTTCTTGGAGATATACTTCCTCTGAATATATATATATATATATATATATATATTTAAAGAGAATTCTTCAGAACATAGTTCCTTCAAAATAAATGGTTTTCAAATGTATTTCCCCCACTAAATGCCTTTCAAATATCGTTTCCTGCAAGACAAAAGCTTTCCAAATATACCTTTGAAATAAAAGTCCTTCAGACATAGTTTTCTTCAAGATAAATGCTTTTCAGCTATACTTTTCAATATATATCTTTTGACCATAATCTCTTCAAGATAAATCCAGCGGAACTCCATCCGTAACTCAGAATTTGTCATGCAAAACGGGGGAAAGCTCCCGGAATACGTCTGTAGTCTAGATTTAAATATGCAATGCATTACAGGGGAAAAGCTCCTTGAATACGTCCGTAGTCCCAATTTAAATATGCAATGTAGTACAGGGGAAAAGCTTCCGGAATACGTCTGTAGTCCCAGTTTCAATATGCAGTGCAGTACAGAGGGAAAGCTCCCGGAATACGTTTGTGGTCCCAATTTAAATATGCAATGCAGCCAAAAGAGAGAACAAATAGAACACGGCAGAAACATCGTACATTGCCACATCGAGCACAACATCAAAAAAGGCAGAAATACAAAGTGCGACAAGCATTTCAATACAAGAACTTAAATCACAAGAATGGTAATACTCACTCATAAGAAGTAACCACTGAAGGGAAATCCAAGTACAAGTGAAACAATATAACGAGGGGAAAACAAAACAAATATAGCATTGATTCACAATATTCAAGTCAACAATAAGAAAAACAATCATCCCTACAAGGGAAACAACTATAACCTATCTCGTCTAAACAATTAGCTTCATGGAATAAAACTCAGCTTGAACAATGCTCTATAATAGGAAACATCAAGGAAATACCATCAACATGGATGATTATCAAACTAATCCTAAGTAGAACTTAAGGGATAATCTTAGAAATCACAATATACAACTCACGGGCATGCTTGACACCAACGTATAGATATTCCAATTACTGCTAAACAATTATAGGGTGAGATGATACAAATTCTAGCTAAGTAGGAAGTTTATGAAGAAAATATAACATAGTGATAGAAGAAGTAAAATCTTCAGCTAAGTCAATTAAGATCAAATAATCAACCAGGAAAAATCTAAAAGCAAGTAATTCTAATTTAAGCAGGAAAGGATGAAAATTAGCAATCAAGAACGAAGTCATAGCAACTACAACTTCATACACAGGCGTATAAGGACCTAAGAACCCTAAAAGGTCAACCTATTTGCAAATAAGTCCGAGTACGCACTCGTCACCTCGCGTACACGGGCTACAATCAGCATAGAAGACTCAAATCCTAAGGGGTAATTCTCCCACACAAGGTTAGGCAAGATACTTACCTCAAAGACGACAACCCGGTACTCAATAATGGACTTATTGGGTAAAAAGACCTACGGACGGCTCAAATCCAACTATAACAACTCCAAAACACACATAAATCGTATAAGGAACTATTCCGAATAATAAAGTTTCAATCTTTACAAAATTATAAAAATCAACCCAAAAGATGACCCCCGGTCCCGCACCTCGGAACCTGACAAAATTTACAAAAACCGAATACACATTTGAATACTAGTCCAACCATACAAATTTTATCAAATTTTGATACCATTTGGTCCCTCAAATCACGAGTTTTCATTTTAGAATTTTTTCTTCCAAAACCAACATTTTCCACAACACAAAATACACATTAAATGATGAAAATGAAGATAAAATCATGGAATATATTCAATTCTAGTTGAAGAACACTTACCCGTTCGATTTGTGTGAAAATCCTATAAAAAATCGCCAAGAACCGAGCTCTAGAAGTCAAAATATGATAAAAAATGGCCTAACCCTCGATTTTGGAATATAATCTGTCTGCCAAAGATTTTTAAGCATTGCAATCGCATTGAGGAAAATAATAATTGGCCTAAAATGTGCTATGCGATCGTTCAAGGACTGATGCGATCGCATAGAAGGAAAATATTCACTGACCAAAAATGTGTTATGCGATCGCGAAAGGACTGAAGCGATCGCATAGAAGGAAATTATTTACTGACCAAAAATGTGCTATGGGATCGTGTGTGGAATGATGCGATCGCATAGAAGGAAAATATTTACTGACAAAACAATGTGTTATGCGATCGCGTGTGGAATGATGCAATCGCATAGAGTAAAAATTGGGTGGGTCACAGAACACTATGCGATCGCGTCTATGCCTATGCGATCACATAGAAGAAAACCAGAAGACAGAATCAGCAGTGAGGCATAGAAAAAAATTGACCTAAAGCTTATCTGAAACACACCCGAGGCCCCCGGGACCACGTCCCAACACACAAGCAAGTCATATAACCTACCATGGACTCGCTCGAGGTTTCAAATCACATAAAACAGCACCAAAACGACGAATCAAACCACAAATCAAACTTATGAATTTTCAAATCTTCAAATATCAAAACTCGTGCCGAAACCTATCAATTCAATCCGGAATGACGCCAAATTTTGCAGAAAAGTCACAAATAACACAAAGGACCTACAGCCACTCCCGGATTCAATTCCGAGCTCGATATCAAAATTTCATCTATCGGCCGAAATCGCCGAAATTCTAACTTTTGCCGAATTACCTCAAATTACTCTACAGACCTCCAAAACCAATTCCGGGCGAGTGCCTAAGTGAAAAATCGTCATACGAGTCTGTTGACATTAGGCAAAACTCATTATGAGGCCGTTTACACAAAAGCCAAACCTTCGGCAACTTCCATCACTTAAACTTCCGAAATTGAAATTTTCCTTCCAATTCGTGTCACGACCCGAAATCCCACCTTTCAGACCGTGACTGCGTCTAACGTTGAACCCGCTAGACAAGCCAACGTACACAACACTTTGGCATTTATAAAAACAACGTAACAGTAATAGAGCCAATTAACCTTTCAACCTCTACTGGAATATCCCAATTACCTTAACTTTCAGCCTTTACCGAACATTTCCAAATCACTTCAAAAGTTTTTACAGCAGAAAAGTAATAATATTCCCAAAATGAATAATGAAATGATAAAGGTAACAGCATCGTAAATATCCCAAGACCGGGGTGTCACAACCTCACGAACTAACTAACTGAGTGCTAAATACAAAGTCTGAAAGAAATATATAATTGTCTTGGAACTAGAAGAAAAAGGCAAGACAATGAGGAAATCCAAGTGTAGGAGAGACGCCAAGGCCCACGAACGCCAGCGGGTATACCTTGAAGCTCTGGGTGGACTGAAGGTGACTCCCTCAATGCGGTCCACTGGGTTCGGGTGCGTGATCTGCACAACATTAAGAAGTGCAGTGTAGCATCAGTACAACCGACCCCATGTACTGAGTAAGTGCCGAGCCTAACCTCAGCCGAAGTAGTGACGAGGCTAGACTTGACAATAACGATAGCCTGTCCTATTCTACAGCAGGTAACAGGGAAAATACAAGACAAGGGATAAGCAAGCACGTAAGGGATACGAGAGCAGAAAAGGGGAAAACAAGTGAAGTAAAGCAGTCTAATTGACAGATAGAAGTGAACCGGGGAAACAATCCAACAAAATCGACAACGAAACAAGTATAAATGTTAGAAAAGTACACAATGGCACGGCATCACCCTTCGTGCTTTTATTCTCTGCCTCACAATGCAATGTAATCAAATATCATGGAACGGCATCACCCTTCGTGCTTTTACTCTCTTCCTCACAATGAAATATACGATGTATCATGGCACGACATTAACCTTCGTGCTTATAATCAATAAAATCATGGCACGGCATTAACCTTCGTGCTTATAATAAATATGAATCATGGCACGACATCACCCTTCGTGCTTTACACTCTTCCTCACTATGCAATTTAAACAAATTTCATGGCACGGCATCACCCTTCGTGCTTTACACTCTTCCTCACCAAACAACAGCAGATAAAATGGCAAGGAGTACAACATAGTGGAAATAAGCAGTTCCGAAACACCCAGCAAGAGAAAAACATCAATTCAATAACTCAATAAATGCCCGGCAAGGGTCTCAGCTATAACCAATTACCTTAATCACGTACTCTACACTTGTATTATCATCCGTATCAATACTTCTCAAACTCAATAGCCAATACTTTCAATCAAGAATAAATCACCAAGTAAAGGCCATCTCATAATATACCGAACATGGAAGAAATACTACAATTTCTATCAAAATAGACTCACGGGCATGCTTGACACACATTGCATAGGTACTCGTCACCTCACCTATGCAATGAACATGATATTCACATAGCACATAGCTATTTCCTCACCGAAGTTAGGCAAGACACTTACCTCGGTCCAAAGTATAGCAATCAACCCTCTAAGACCGCTTTTCCTTTTGAATTCAACTCCGGAACCACAATATCTAAGCATAATTAATTTAAGTGTATCAATAATAACTCAATAACACCATCCCATAGCCTAAATACACAATTCCTACCTTTCTTTCAAAGTTTCCAAAATTCGACCCCGGGCCCACATTGTCTAAACTCGAGGTTCGGACCAAAACCCGTCCACCCATAACCCCATGAGTTCAAATATATGATTAGTTTTAAGATTCGACCCCAAATTGAGGTTGAATCACCCAATTTTCCCAAAAACCTAACACTACCCAAAAACCCAATTTTCTAATTGATTTCATGAGTTTAAGCCTAGGTTTCTAGTGATTAGTGATGGATAATGGAAGAAAACGAGGTTACGAAGCTTACCCGAGTAGCAATGGAGGAAAAATAGACTCAAGTCTCGAAAATGGAGGTTGGGGATGGAGAAGAGGCTGAATTTGGAAGAATTCCCGTAATGAAGCCTGTTTTGGAATTATAAAATAGCTGGGCAAAATAACTCTATGTGATCGCGGAAAAGGGTGTGCGATCTCATAGGGTCAGGGATACTGTGAGGTGCGATCGCAGGACTAGGGATGCGACCGCACTGAAGCCTGGACCTATACTACTGCGATCGCGGACAAGTGCAGTGCGA